>JAMKCH010009310.1:0-48901 GCA_023653785.1 Ophioderma brevispina
TGAATTACACAGTGCATCGGCAAGGCATATTTCTAGGCTTCTTTGGGGCAGATAACGCATGATAAAGTAAGGAAAATAACCCACACTATAAACTTGCACGAGTGATGCGGTAAAATATTGTAATTTCACAGACTTTGTCTATTTTTAAGTTTAATAGACACTTCATGTATTGTGTATTTTCACCGTATTGATTCACTGTGACAAAGACACAACTATACTTGCAAACAGGAGATGGCAACAAAATCATTCATTGTCAAGATCTACACTGCTTGTAAAATTCGGTTTACTACTGTAGCTTGGATACCTGCTCGAACCGCTGGATGTGATGCACCCGAGAAGAGTCAAAATATTTGCAATTGTAGAATTTTCTCTTTTAAAGATTATTTGCAACTGAAAGTGACGAAAAGGAAGAAAACCGGTAAACACTCAAAGATATGAATTGTCATTCAACTAATTGTTGCCCGTTAGTGTCCGTACCCAGTGGGCAATCGACGCTGGGACGTCGAAAAGGGACCGTCGAGGAGTCAGGAACTTTACAACACTATTTATGTCGAAAATGCAAATCGATTGAAGTCGTTTCTTAAAACGTCGATTCATTTTGCATTTTGTCGGGACCCCGTATATTTATAAAAACCGTCGACTTGTTTTCGAAGGGCGCCAACGTCATTTCGACGGTCGATCTAACGACTATGCCCGCTTGGGTAACTAACTATGTTACAGTAGTAACGTAAAAATATCCGATTTTGTCCTTATATAGGTTGCTTTTGGTCTATCACTTGTAGGTTATGTGAGCACATGCAAAAAATCTACTTTTGATGATTTTTTGTACATGTTTGATTTAAAATCATACGCTGATAATCTTTTCATGTAAACGGTTTTGAACTGGAAGGTGTGCTTTTTAACAATCGATCAAAGGTCCATTGCCAGCCAAGAAATCAAACATTAACCTATTGACAAGCATTTTAATAATGGTAAGTAAATTTACAAGAATTCTATAACGCTGTACGCGGGGTCATAAATGAGGAGCCTGCTCTCCGAGGTATGGGGAAGAAGGTTGGCGATGTTTTTCTATAGTTTAAGGGTGTTTGATGGGAATTTTTGGTCGAACCTTAGAGAATGTGGAATTTTTGTAAAAAAGGGGAAAATAATTGTGAAATGGCGCAACTTGATGTACTCCAATACATCTGTCTAGTTATAAGAATGAAAAAGGTACGGTTTGGTTCCATTTTTTAGTACACAGAGACCTAGCCCTAATAAGGTTCAAAGGTCATCCTCACCTCACACTTGCGTAATACGCATTTTCGGCAAAGCGGTTTTTGGTAGATTAGCGAAGCGTAAAATATAACGTCACAGCCACCGGCAACGTTCACGATTGATCAATTGTTACTCTAATCACTGTTGCCCATAAAGTTGGAATAAAATATTTTTTACCACTTTTTATGGAATGATTCTTACAGTGTTAGTTATTTATGATATCTAGGATGTATATCGCTACACTACGTGATTGATCAGTCTCTCCGAACATAGTCAACAATTAACGAAGTGTGTCCTTAGCCTGAACTATGAATATTTTCAGGTCGAAAATTAAAAAAATATCTGATATTGAACTACATCTAGTATTTTGCCTTCATAAATTTTAGAATACTTTACTGCAATGAATATGTTCTGTGGCTTTTCTTGTATGTTATTTTTGTCACTATTATTTTATTATTAATTATTATGCTTTTAGTGTGTGTGCGCGCCTCTTGGTTTAATAATAGTTTTTTATGTTTGGTTTGTGACTGTGGGTGGGATTTCGAGAGGTCTTTATTGTGTTGATTGTATGTTTAAAGTAATGGTAATTTAAGGTTAATTTTTTTTGGTGATGACCCCTATCGGGCCATTATGCCTTTTGGTCATCCCCTGCATTCTAAATTGTGTTATTTATCGATTGTCTGTGTGATATTGTATTTTTAGAATGTAAAATAAAGTATGATGATGATGATGATGAAAAGAAAAGGGGTTATTTGTTGTTACTTTTTTTCACATCAGTTTTACAGATAACACATTTTTGTATGATTTCATGCATCGAAATGTTCAATATTGGTGTTTTAAATGCCAATCAGTCATTAATATCGAGTATGGCCACCAATCGGTACGTCAAGACGTCGCGGCATACTGTCCACAATACAAGGTTGTTTATGATGTTAATGGGCAGAGCGTCTCACGCATCGGTCAGAGCCTGAGCTAACTCCTGTGTTTGAGGAAGATTGTCCCTATCATTGATGGATCGGCCTAAGACATTCCAGGCATGCTCGATAGGGTTCATATCAGGGGAGCAAGCAGGTCATGGTATCTGCTCCACCCCCTCTGCCTCAAGAAATTGTCTCAGTACAGCGGCCCTGTGCGGCGTGGCGTTGTCGTCTTGGATCCGAAATTTGTTTGCATAAACCCTTCTTGCATGTGACAGGCAGTGGTTTTCCAGAATGTCCAGGTACACGACGGCGTTCATGTTTCCATCTGGCACCACCAGTGTTGTCTTTCCTCCATAATGAATACCGGCCCATACCATCACTGTGCCGCCACCACCTTCAATCGATTCCTGAATACAGTCATTTCGGAGGTTCTCACCACATAATCGACGAACCCTTTGTCTTCCATCTTGACGATCAAGGATGTAGCGCCTCTCGTCCATAAAGACAACATGTCGCCAATGTCCGAGCTGTAATCTTCTGTGCTCCCAAGCCCAGCGAAGTCGAGCAACTCTGTGGTGAAAGGTTAGGCATCGGCATTTGGTTTGCTCGGTAACCATGTTGAAGCAATCTCCGATGTACAGTTTGGCGGGAAACGTTGATTCCATATAGTCTTCTCCACAAACAACAAAGACAGTTCGTTGGCATTTCCGGGCTCTACGGCACAGATTAGGCAGGCAGCGATCATCTCGTCTGGTAGTCAATCGTGGTCGCCCTGGAGATTTTCGTGACCTCAAATGACCCACCTCTCGATGATGTTTGAGTGTTTTACAGACCATACTCTGTGATATCCCGAGGAAATCAGCGAAATCAACGGCTTGCTTGTACCCTTCCCTTCGGAGTGTAAGCGCTTTTCGGCGTATTGACAGTGCCGTTATTCGAGGCATTACCTAGGGAACATCTGTGGCAGTTTTTATTGTAAAGGTAGCAACCAACTCTGAAAAACATGGGCTCGTTGCACACAGGCTTGGAGCAGGGAAAGGGAACAAACAACAGACGACTGGCCTTTTATAGCTCCCAACAAAAGGCATTGTTACGTAATTCAAAATTTTACATGGATTCACTTCACCTGGGTAGTGGGGACTCATTTTGTAATCATTCACTTCACCTACTCTAATATGAGTGCTGAGACGTTCAAAATAGAACTCAGTTTTAAGATTGAGTCTGAAAAAAAAATATTCCAACTCTATGGGCAACAGTGTAGTTGTAATAAACAGTAGTGTGTATGAGCTTTATTTTGCATAAAGATTGTTGATTCAAGTGTCACAAAACAACGCCTTTCTGCCAGATCGGTTAGCATAGCATTGGATTGAGATTACAGAAAAGATTACTGTTTCGAAGCCACATGAAAACTTTTGATTTAATCATTCTTAATATTAATATTTTAAGAGTAAGATAATTAAGAATCAACTATGAAATCGACGTAATAAAAATATTATATTGAGTTTACCAGGTTTTCTTTTGCTAAAAATCGCGTGCGGCTACTCTGTACCAGTGTGACAGAAGTCTCAAACGCTTATATTTTGCAATAATCTTGTAAGGTTTTACAGACCTTCATGTGGAAAGAGAGTGAGATTTGAATGAATTTACAGAAACTCGCAGCTAACTTTAAAGGGACGCAATGGCATAGACAAATATTCAGACATAATGAAATGGACACTTCCTGAAATCATCTCCACAAATTTTGAAAACAATTTTTATCTTTACATTCTGTAAAAACAGTGAGATCGAGTTACTGACAATTACAGTGCATCTAGCATGTTGACACAATTGAAAAACATTCAGACATTGTACTTCAGGCTTTTAGTACAGATATCCTATCTGACAAGTGAAAGATGGATTAGCTGGGATTAATTACATAATACAATAGCAGTGGTCTCACTCTGTGAGCTCATGACTGCATTCTTTTCAAGTTTGATACAATTCTGGCTGTAATGTCAGCATCCTTGGTTGTCTGTGGCAGAGAAGTGAAGCTTACAAGGAAAATAATATTAGTTACTCCTCCTTTTTTACAAAATGTAAACACCCAAATTGATTTCAAATTTGTAGAATTTATTTCAGTAACTGTCCATTTCTTTATATAGAAGTCGGTGAAACATACGATCACGTTTCGCAAATTTCGTCAAAGGACATTACTCAATTCAGTGGGAACATGGAGTCATCGTCCTCATCAGAAATCCTGCATCTGATCTTGAAGCTTGTGAGCAGTACGGCCATAAAGTGTTGAAGGAGCGTCTTGATAAACATGGCCCTCTGATTACCGTTCATCACCTTGAGGCCTCAAACTCCCTGGATGATGCTTCTCTCCGGGATTTGAGCGGAAAAAAACTGTGCTTGTGAGCGTAAGTGGGTGTCTTCAAGACTTGAAGTACACATGACACTGTTAAAAGATGCCTGTTGTTTCTACAAAGCAGTCCCGGTCACTTGAGCACGCCACGAGGATATCACAAGCACAAGATTAAATGACGTGGACAAGGCACATTGTTTCAACTTGTCGACAGAATGTTGGCCGCAAAACCTTCAAAGATCCTTCCGGCACACGACTCGGTTAAGGAGATCACAGATGACTTTCTCTAAGTTTTTCCGGACTAAGATCAAAAAGTGTGATGAAACAAGAGGCTAAATTGCTCTTTAGATGCATTTTCGGCTGATGATGAAGTGAAAAACAGGGCATCCCTGACGAATTTGTTTGATTATGTCGCAGGAAGCAATTACATAAGATCATCCTGGATTTGAGGGCCAAGTCTTGTGCCCTTGACCCTATCCCAACATGGCTTATGAAAAAGCTGATTGACTTTCCTCCAGTTAAATAGACATAATCATTGTTCCTGAACCATCTGGTAGGTACCGAGATCTTTCAAGGTAGCACATCTTACACCACTCATCAAGAAGGCTAATCTCGACAGTAACTGTCTGAAAAATGTAGACCGGGTCAAATCTTTCCTTCCTGTCCAAAAAACTACTGAGCGATGTGTTGTGGGTCAACTGAGTGACTACCTGGCGCTCCATGGATCTTGTAGTAACGACGGTTGCATATCGTAAGCACCACTCAACTGAGACTGCTTGTCCGGTCACCGTGGACATTTTGCAGTGC
The DNA here is from genome assembly GCA_023653785.1 of Ophioderma brevispina. Taxonomy (NCBI): domain Eukaryota; kingdom Metazoa; phylum Echinodermata; class Ophiuroidea; order Amphilepidida; family Ophiodermatidae; genus Ophioderma; species Ophioderma brevispina. Next base: position 5,326 of record JAMKCH010009310.1, read on the forward strand.
TGTTGATAAACACGGGGATGTTGTCTTGGTCCTCCTCGACTTAACAGCCGCATTCGATACAATAGATCATACTGTACTACTCCGAAGGTGGAACAGTTGCTATGGAATATCTGGTACTGCACATGAGTGGTTCAAGTCGTACCTTTCAGACCGTGTTCAATCTGTGGTCATTGATGGAATTCAATCTGAGCTTTCTACCTTGATGATGGTGTCCCCCAGGGGTCAGTTTTTGACCATGGATTTGACAATGGTTCACTGCACCACTGGAGAATATTATTAGATCTCATGATAGCATTCAAGTGTGGTTGTATGCAGATGACACTCAAACGGTTATGATCATTTAATGCTGCTGAATGAATAAGGTCATGCATAATTGAACTCGAGCACTGTTCTCGCTGATTGTTGGAAGCAGTGCGTGACATAGGAATCAGTTTAAATTAAATGATGGAAAAACTGAATTTCTTCACATCACTCCCCGATTTGCAAACAACATCACACCATTACATCTCTTCCAAATGGAGCACAGTTGTGAATGCGTCCTCTGAAGCACGCAATTTAGGTGTCGTCATAGACAATCACCATCACTTCTCTTCACATGTAAACAGCTATCGTCAATCGCAAATATTGCTCTTCAGGAAGATCCGGTCAAATCCGCAAGTTCTAAATGCCAAATTATGCAGAGAAGCTTGTACATGCATTGTCAGTTACAAGACTGGGGATTCTTGCAACGGCGTACGGGATGGACTACCGGCGAGCGAGATTGTAAAATGCAGCAAGTTCAGAAGGGCAGCGCAAGGATGGTAGCACTTGTGAGGAAACAACATCACTAAACACCGGTTTCAGAGCGACATTGGTTACCAGTGAAAAAAAGAGAATCGAGTATAAGGTTCTGCTACTCACATACAAAGCCCTTGCATGGCCTGGCTCCACCAACACCCTCAGTGAAATGTTGCACGAGTACCAAACAAGCGTGTATTATAGGTCATCACACAACAACTGTTGCGACAGTTATTTGAAAGCATCAAATCATACGGCAGAAGATCTTTGGCAGCCGCTGCACCTTATACTTGCGAACAGAATTCCATATTATTGAAAAAAAATGCTAACTTTTCGACCGTTTTTAAGGTCAAAGCTTAAGATATCTTTTTGATCCATGTATTGATTTGTATGGCAAATATGCTCTTTTGTATACATGGTTGTACAGTTCATTGCTATCTGCTGCATACTTGTTTGCTTTGTGGGTACATTCTGAAATCACTGTTTCTCACAGATGTGTAGAATTATGAAATTATTTTAACTTTTTATTCTGTAAGGCTTATATCTTTGTGAAATGAATCAGTATTTTGGGTCTTTTAACTACGTACATTTCTTGTTATATATGGGTTTTATCTTACATTATGTTTATTGCATAGGTTTTAAAGCGCAATGAGGCATCTGCGATGCATATGCGCTATTAAAATAAATATAAACATGGGTTTTGGGTTATTATTATTATTATTATTATCTTCGCTAATATTTGTCTATTGGCCCTTGTGGTCCCTTAGAAGACTTGAACCGCGTGAAGACATCTGGGTAAAATGTTATTTTCTAATAGCTATTTGCCTGTGCTCTAGACACGGTTTCAACAAAATCGGAGCATGGGTCTAAGGTTTACCCTAGGATGACTTGAACCTTAATAGGGTTGTACTTCATGAAGTTTATCTGTGTTGGTAAAATCCATATGGGTGAGGTTGTGAAACTTTTGTTCCCAAACACAAAGAAGCGATTCTACCTCGGAAATTTTCAGATGGTACTTACTCCATACTTCGTCAGCAGAGTGATTGATGTATCAGGTCGTGATCTTTCTGACAGTTGACCTAGATAACAGGATTCTTGACTACGCTCACCGTCATCCAAACCCGGTAGATCCCTCAAAGTTGAAATCTTCCGAAAAAAGCACACACACACACACACACAGATCAAACCTGAAATTCACTCAAACACCATTGATCACAACTTGGAGTAATCCGAAACATTGTATACACCGGGCTGAGACGTCGTCACTCACCATCAGGACTGCAGAGGAGGAGAAATCACATGTGAACTGTGCTTTGGCCAAATGTGGCTACCCAAAGTGGGCACTTGAAAAAGCGACTCAACCAAAGACTCACATAAAACGCGCTGATCAGGTGATAAACCCCCAAGCCAAAAGGTCAAGTTGTCTTTCCTTACATAAAACGGTATCTCGAGGCCTACGAAGGACCTTCAGCAACACATATTCCAAAGTGTGTTTTTCAACCACAAAACCCGCTACAGAACAGATCCTAGTTATCTCAAGACAGACGACAAAGAAAGAGATACTGGATCTGTCTATTACATACCATGTCAGGGCAAACCAGTTTCCGGACAGCTGCAAGGAAGTCATACCTTGGTTGTTGACAACGGATAACCGCTCCCTCAAGACGGTTCAATGAACACAGGAGGCCCAGTACCGACACAACATCTAAATCTCTTAACAAAACAACTTGAGTCCCCAGGACACTTTGTGGACTTGAAAGAAGTGAAAGTACTGGACGTTGAAAACAGGTGGTTCGAACGCGTGGAGGGGTTAAGGACGCAAACCAATGCAAAGCCAATAAACCAATCTCTCAACAAGGACGGCAAGCCGGTTCAAACTTCCAGGAGTCTATGAGTCTGTTATCAGGTCAAAGGTCAAAAAAGATCCACGACTGATACAGTCATCACTCGCTGAGCAGGATGGAAGTACCATTGAAAATGCCGAAGTAGGAATCTATTCTTGTTGTTTGGAACCAAAAGTTTAAACTCACCTAAGGGTGTACCTGTTTAACTAAATTCGGAACCTAGCACCCCGAAACTATACCTTTTAATCCTTTACTGCGGCAAATACTTGGTGTACATTAAACAAAATTGTTTGATTGATTTCTCAAATGTACCCCCTGTACTAATTTGACCCCATATTTTACAAAAGTTCTCCACATTTCCCCAGAGGTTGGACCCAAACTATGATTTAGCACTCTTCAAAAGTATAGAAAAAACATTTCAAACCTTCTTCCAAACAAATTCTAGAATATGATTCTTACTACTACATCAAAATTGAGATTTTGGTTATCAGAAGAAAGTATATTTTTCTATACCCGAGTGGTGAAGTTGGAGAAGTTATAAATTTCATCGTTTCACCGAAGTATTGTTTCACCCGTGACATATTATTTCTTTGAATTGCATTATTAACTGCTGCATTTATGCTCGTAGATGGAAATTGAACTGTAAATTTCCACAGCAATCTGAAATCTCTTGAGTTGGCAACCTTTATCGCCACTTGGCCCTCCGTAATTACATATATTGGTCATAATCTATTGTCTGTATATTGCAGGTGCTTTCGCTCTTAAGGATACTACAATGCGTATTATGTAAGGTGCAGTTCAAGATCATTTTTTTAGCAAATTATAGTATGAAACAAGATAGTAGCCAGTAAGATATTAAAATACGAACGATGGTCGAGGACCATGGTATCTTATAAGAGTTACAAAGGTGGCAATTATTTCAATTTATGGGATGCAAATTGCTGTATGTATTTCCTCTCGACCTACTCTTTGTGACTAACCTACTTTTCCATTGACATTTGATTTAATTAATTGACGTACTTATTTTATAACTTAGGGTTTTAATTGCAGATAACATGGTTATTCACTAACTTCATTTTGAAAATAAACTAACCCAACAATTTATGCAAAACAAATTTTAAAAAACACGAAAATTAAGCGAATCAATTAAAAGGAATAAACGCAGCTAGGCCTTATTTTCCTTTAGTAGGTTAATCCCCATTTACGTTCCTCTGCATCAATGGAAGCACGTGTGAGCACGTGTGGCGCAACGGATAGAGCGCAGGACTCATGATCATAAGAACATTGTAAATCGTGAGTTCGAGCCCCGCTGATGTCAACGTGTCTGTGTCCCTGGGCAAGATACTTAATAACAATTGCCTCGTCGACCCAAGCGAAATCTGGGGAGCTGTTATGGGGGATATTACAATCTAAGTGTTGATAGGCATGTGCGCTTGTAAGGTATGTCTTAGAGCAGCCTCCTAGATGAAGCGAAATGATTGTGACGATTTCCTAACAGCTGGGTAATAATAATAATTGTACAGCGCTGTAATACCACTTGTTTAAGAACGCTTTATAAATGCCTGCATATTATTATTATTATTAATGGTCGTTATCAAATGATGTCAAAATGTTAGGCGGAAAACAAACACTATCTTGCCGATGCAAATTATGTAAATAATTCTAAAAATTGTTCAGGAATATTTTGAGTCATCCAGTAGTAATGCAAATGAATAAGTAAATCAGATACTGAACTCACCGTAACATTTAGTTACGTTGCCACCCATCATCAGACTACGCAGATGATTGTGGACCATTGGTCTGGTCATGTAACATACGGCAAGGAAGTTGTTTCAAAGCGGGGGGTCCCAGGCTTGCGAGAGCAGAACACAGAGTCCCTCTTCTGTGTCATCTCCACACCCTGACCCTAAAACACCTTTTGGTTTCTAGCCAAGAAAAAAGAGGAAGGGAAGGGTTAAAGGGATAGAAGGTAAAGAAGACTGCACGTCCGTGGCGGGATTCGAACCCGGGGGGCCTCCGTTCACTAACCTCAGCTCACTGTGGGTTCTAGTACGTTACACCAGGTAAGTGATAGGGTTAACATAGCTTAGTAAGCTTACAAGTACTATAAACAGACGCATGGTTGTGTTTAGGTGATTCGCACAACACAACAAAATCCCCGATTTTCACTCAATATAATACGAACAGTTTTGTCTCTTTCGTCCCTGGTCGAAGAAAGGTCGTACCAGGTCAAACGCTGGTTCCCTGCGACTTTGGTCTCTCACCACTTCACACTGACAGAGTCCGAGCCATTAAGCGAGGCCCAAGGCACAGGGAAACCAACCGATTATGTTGTGATTTTGGAACTGAATATCTGTTTTATCACTAGGAGACACCACTTTAATTTACGAGACGCCAGGGCAATATTGCCACAAAATTAGGCAAATTCATTCAAACATATCTCGTCCGTACCAGAAAAATATCTGCTGTAAATACATGTTGAATCGGTAGAGTATGTATCGTAGTAACCATAAAAGTGCCAGATTTTGATAGGAAAAATCAAACTTGCATGATATATTCATCCAAAATATGAGTTTCAAAAGTCTTGATTGAAAAATATCCCAGTTCGATTGCAGGCGATGACGTCATCGGAACTCCCTTACTTTTCGAGCATGCGCAATTCAAGCGGCGAGTAGAAATCGATGTGGTTCGTCGCTTTTTCCAGTTGGAGAAAGCGACGATCTTCACATGGAGTAGAAATTCAAACAGGATGTTCTAAACAACTACCCCGGCAAATACCCCTAGACTCTGGCTCAGATATGTTGATGACACTTTGTGTCTAATAGACAACGAATGAAAAAACACATTTTTCAACCACGTCAATCAATGTGAACCGAATATAAAATTCACACAATAAGTCTGCAAAGACAATCAATTGAATTTCTAGATTGTCTCGTCAATCTCGGGCACTCGACGACCCTCTTTTACAGAAACCGACCCATGCCGACCAAAACCTACAGTTTGAATCCTATCAGCCTTTAGTGCACATTTTGGCGTGCGGATACCATAGTCTCTGACACAAATCTGAGGCCTCCAAAGAGAAAACTCACAGTCCGCGGTTTCCCGTTGAAAGTGTGGCTATCCGGACTGGGCCTTTGAAAAGAGCACCGCCCCCCCCACACAAATAACAGTAAGAATAATCCCATAGCCAGTAAAACAAAGTTACGATCTACTCTCTGGCACTATGGAGAAAAATATCTCAAGTTCCTTCAACATCAATGCAAGAAGGTGGTTCCACAGGTTGGATGGGGTGAGAGAGGCCAACTGGAAACGTATAGAGCGGGAAAGGAGTATCCGTTTCCCCTCCTCGCACGTCTGGGACCCCCACTTTGAAACAACTTCCTCGCCGTATGGCACATAACCAAACCAATGGTTCACCCCCCCCCCCCTCCGATTAGGCCTGTCTGATGATGACCGGCAGATCGGGTCGCAACGTAAATAAAAGTTGTAATGAGTTCATATTTCATTGACTATTTTGCAGTAGTGTAAACACTGCAAACGCAAGTTACACTATATGACACTCTATTTCTACATCTCTACACCTTTTTAATGAACACTAAATTCAGTACATGTGGAACTTTATTTTTGTGAAAATTTCATTATTTTTTTTATTTTTTTTATATTTTTCTAAATCAAAATTGTATGAGGAATCCAAAAATCATGAGTGTCATTGTTTAAAATGTGTTTCTGGTATGTATTCTAGTGGGGGCAAGGTTTATACAGGGGTCAAAATATAAAAGGGGCCAAAATTTGTTTTAAGTATACCATCAGGTTCAATACCTTTCCGATGAAGAAGGTATAATTTGCCCTACCTGAGGGTTGTAGTAAAGAGTTACCAGGCAAAACGGGTTCAAGGTCACACTGAGGGTAAACTTCGATTCAACGTTTGTTTAAAAATGGTGCCAAATTGTTCGCCTTACTATATAGAAGCCAAAATATAACAGGTCCGCGTTTGTCCATGAGTTTTTAATGATATTAAGAGGGGCAATATGCCGTGGTCCACAGGGTAATGGGAGACCACTAATCACATCTAAACAAAATCGGACCCGTCTATAAATCTGCCTTGAAGTTTTTCTTGATCCTATTGTACTAAAACAATAGGTCGTAAATATGCCCCCTTATCAAACATCCCCGAACACAGTTTTAAAAAATGACACCCATGATTTTCAGATCTCTATGAATGCTGTATTGGAAAAACATTGGTGTCAAAATTGTATACGAAAAAAACAAACCAAACATTAATTACCTTTCCCATGTACTAATAGTGTACTACATCAAATAAAATATGTTATTGACAATTTTCCATAGCGATTGTTCCATTTTCTCTCATCAACCTTGTCAAGCTTTATTAAAGTAGGGAACTTCTTCCTCTGAAAAAAACACCAGGCTGGATTTTCCTGGTAATTTTTATAAATCATCGTTAGAGCCTAGTTTTATTGCAACAGATCCTTTTGTCACACTTTTCGTATCAATTGTTTGACCTCAGTTACAATTTTCTTTACTACAGGTATTGATTTCCTTATCCCACGCGGTATCGTCAGTTCATTATGAATATCAAGATATACCATACCATATACCGTGGTTGAGTTGGAGACAATGTGGAGTTTTAATACTTTGTTTTAGAATGGGTACATAACGCCCCTTTTCCTCACACTTCTCTGACAAGTCTAAAAAGATTTAATATAGTCGAATGCTTTCAGCATATAAATTTTTCCCATTCTTTAATTCATTCTCGTTCATTCGTTTTCATACTTCAATTATCCGCTTGAACAGTTTCCTTATATATTAATAAATAATTCTCGATATAATCAATTGTCAGTATGTCAGTCGATCAGTTAAAGGAATTCTGTGCACGAAACACTAATTTAGACACAATGAAATGCACATCTCATCCAGTCAGTTTATATATTGACTTGCAGTGGTGTTTCAGTGTCAGACAACCCAATTACCTGATCTACTGCTTAAAAGAATTCTGTGACCTGAAACATATTTAGACAACAATCAAATACACAGCTCATCCAGTCATTTTCTATATTGAATTGCAGTGTTTCAATCTCAGACATTCAATGTACCTGATCTACGCAATACTTGCTTAAAGGGAAATTCTGTTAACATGAAACACTATTTAGACACATAGAATAAAGATCTCATCCCTTCGATTTTATAATATTGAAATGCAGTGTTTCAGTGTCAGAACAAGCCCCAATGTACCTGATCTACTGCTTAAACTAATCCTGTGACATGAAAACAATATTTAGACACATAAAAACATATCTCATCCCGACATTTTATAATATTGAATCGCAGTGTTTCTTCTCAACATCCAATGTATCTGATCTACTGCTTAAAGGAATTCTGAACATGAAACCATGTTAGACACAAAATACACATCTCATCCATTCATTTTATAATATTTGAAAACAATTCCTCAAGTGTGTGGTTTTGTGCAATTATAATATGTCATATGGTCTTTATCATCATTCCACTCTCTAATTGTAAAAGAGTGAAAAGCGCTCCTTCAAGGAGTGACTCTAGGGACCAGTCTTTGTTGGAGTTAAATTTCCCTCTTTTGACATGTGTGAGAGTAATGCTGTTTCATTTCATTTCACAACTTTATTTCAATACGGTAACCAGAATCAACAATAAGGGGTTGTTCTTCCCCTGGTCCGTATACAAATAGCAACAAGCAAACATATTAAAAACAATGGTAAAATCAAACTAAAGAATTATGACAAAATTACAATAGTATAAACACTGCACTTAAAAATCAAAACATGACAAATTAGAAAAATATAAAGGATTTACAAAATAGCTGATCTGAAATATACCAAAGCATAATACAAAGCAAAGTTTTTCTAACATGTTAAAAATTTGATTTAAAGTAGTTACAATAAGAATACACGAATGAAATGTACAAAATATATTTGTGGCTAAGATTGTAAAATTATTCAACAATGATACATTTATAAATTTATACACTGGCTAAAAATAAAAGGAATTACAAACACGTAAGAGAACCAGTCCATGCATGAGTTATATTATGAGCTGTGATTCTTATGTAAGAGATGTTTTATTGTACCGGGGAGTGAATTCCAAAGAGTGGCACCTTTATAAGATATGGATCTTTTCTTGAATTCTGTTTTTGGTTTGGGGATGGTGACATTTCTTTAACCCCTTAATGAGTAACCAGAGTCTTTGATATTGAATATGTTCATGAGATAATTTGGTGCTTGGCCATTCATTGTTTTGTACATAGTTGAAGCCATGTGTACGTCTTGCCTTTCCCTGCTGTCAATTCTTCACTCTAATAGGTGAAAACCAATTGTTCTAGAATTTGATACACTTTCTTATCTTGTTTTAGGAGATTATAATCCAGTTGCTAATTCTTCCAAATTTGACACAAGATAAGATGTGACCTTTTCACTGTAGCATAATACCAAAACAAAAAACAAACACAAAATCCTAACAGTTTGTATATACGAAACTCGAAAATGTTTCAATATACGTACACCATAGCGGGCAAATTGCTTATTTTATGAGGACAATGAACACCGATTTGAATTGTTCCAATTGGGATTTGTGCAGAAACGCAAATGATTCCATTTTGTAACTGTTAAATATGTCGTTCTGTCGGTTCAATTTGACAATGTACAGTAGATTTGAGGTTATTTACTTTTCAAAGATATATCCCATCGTTCTTCTCAAGTGAATACTGCAGTGGTTAAGCAGGCGGTGTTAATAATTATGTTCACGCTGAGAAATGTCTAGAAACGGTTTCTTCATTTTGAATGTTGATCTCTTATATTAATAGAATTATTGAATGACATGAGGGGTTTATAGGTCTATCGAATAATTGAATTTCCCATTTCGTTATTGAGTGGCACATGTGGTCCAGTTGGATATGACCGCCCTACTCATGATCTGAAGGTTACGTTTCGAGCCCCGCTGTGGCCCATGTGTTGTGCACTTCCTTGCTTCGTCGATATTCGTCGATAACTATATTCGGGTAGCTATTAGGGTAATATTACAATCTAAGTGCTGATAGGATTGTGCTCTGCACTGCCGACCTAGGTGAGCGGATTGATTGTGACGATTTCCTGATGGCAGCGTAATAATAATAGGCCACAGCGCTGTGATCTTGATGAACTGGCGCTTTATAAAAGCCAGTGTATAATTATTATTATTATTTTTTCTTCAAAATCTGCAGAACCGTTTGGCCGCAAGTCTTGCAACCTGCAATACAGAAAAACTCTAGGAAAGTAATTCTGACAAGAGTTTAATATCAATTAAAATAGATTATCTCCGGATAATACCCTTTTCCTCATATCACAACTCGTGTTTATTTTTTTTTTCGTTCCAGATCACCTGGCGGACAACCAAAACAGATCAACTTGCAAAAGACATGAGACTCTGCCTGTTTGGGGAAAATTGCGGAAAAAGGACAATTTTTTCGTTCCAGTACAGCCCCCGAAAATTATTTTAAATCATTTATCTTTCAAACAGCAAATTTTCTGAGGTGATAAATATTATAACTGAAGATGTTTAAGTATTCTTTTACGTTCAAGTATTCTTGTACATTTAAGGAAAGGTTTGCATTTTCCACTGTTACAGAAGGACGTTTGGTGTTTATTTATATATAACGATAATGCTTTTACATACCACTGTTTATAATCTATATAAATGAACTGATGAACTAAGCTTCATATACACCTTGGTACCGGTAGGAGTGTGCAAACTAAGAAATTTAGATTTTGTTTGTTAATTTCGTCAAATATTTCCTGACATTTTGTTTGACAACACAAATATTTTCCCCAGGAGGAAAATAAAGCATTGACTCTTTACAACAATACCTAAAGTCGTTTGATATTTGTAATTGTTCAGATATTCCGCCTGTGCTAAGTCGCAACAACAATATTCTGTGTCATGGCATGCAATATTTTGAGTGGCGGGAATCTGAAGTCAGTACGCAGACTAGCAATATCTAGGTGGCGGTATTGTACCAGCTGTGTATTGATTTTTGGTGTAGTTCTGAGTCTTGGAATGTCTACTAATGGTCATGTGTCCCTGAAAAATGTTAGCAGTAAACCTGAGTACGAGGCGCACTCTAACTCATCTACTCTGCTGATACAACGATATACCACAGCACCTCTCCTGCTAACGATAATATGCCAGAAACAAACTATCATCAAACTACTGACGTCCCCAATTTAGCCCCATTTCGCACTGATATTCCTTTAAGCTTCTCCCAATTTGACAACAATAGCGATACTGGCGACTTCACAACCGAGACTTCCAGTGGTAACAATGATCCTGATCATTCAGACAATGGAAAAGATGACATCTTGACTGGCAATGGTGACCTTTTTGATTCACCGACGACTAACTTAAAGACAAATGTGTCTAGATTTCTAGATGCATGTGGCAACGAAACTATTTTACTTACTGACAGTCCAATATTATTGTATACAAACTGGACATTAAATATAGACCGAGCATGTAAAACAGATATTATTGTGCAAAACAATACGGGTATATCAGTAAAAGTCTTACATTCTGCAGTTGTAAGTGACACGTATACATATTTCTTTGTTGAAACATTGGCACAACAAAGCATAGATTGCTTCAATAAACTTGCATTGATTTCAGTCGATAATTCCCCGTGTACAGCAGTGATTTACGGAGACAAGTTTAAATTTATCTTTCACACTACTGATTTAATACTTGAGATCACTGCTGCAAAGGTACAGTTTCCATTATGTTCAAATGCTCAAGATGTCCTGACCGACATTGAGACAAGAGATACCGATATGTCACTGTGCAATGTGACAGGATACGTGGGAAGACTAACACTTGTCACAGAGGAGTGGTATTGGGGATATGAATATGGATATATCCTGGTGAAATTACCTAGATCATATGTTACTTGTCCAGCCTCATGTGCATGTAGTCTCGGGTATAGAGAATTGAAAACGGTGTGTTCTGATGCCAACGAAACTATGGTAACTAAGAAGATCATAGTATATAAGCAAGCGACTGAGGGGTTGATATTCGACTACCTTGGTTTGAATTTCATACAACATCATGCATTTCGGGGATTAGATCGATTGAAACTTTTGAGTCTCCAGCATAACAAAATTAAGACCCTATATACAAATATCTTCCAAGATTTGCCGATGTTAACATTTTTAATTCTAACTTACAATGACTTGAATCTAACATCAGATTTATTTGATGACCAGCGCGCACCGGGTCTGTACGAACTCTATCTTGATTCCAACCATCTACAAGGACTGCCACATGATATATTTCGAAAATTGTCGATATTGCGGCTTCTCGCCCTAAATAACAATATCCTGACTTCATTACCAGAGCATGTGTTTGCGTCACTAGGACAGTTGAGGGACCTCTTCCTGAGTAACAATATCTTGACCTCACTACCAGAGAACGTCTTTGCATCACTTGAACAGTTGGAAACCCTTGACCTAAGTGACAATATATTGACCACATTGTCAGAGCACGTGTTCGCGTCGCAAGGGCAGTTGAGATACCTCTACCTGTTTAAGAACATGTTGACGTCATTGCCAGAACGCGTTTTTCGATCACTAGGGCGGTTGAGAGACCTCTTTCTATACAGCAACATGTTGACCGCATTACCCGAGCACATGTTTCTATCACTGGACCGATTGACAGGACTCGCCCTGCATACCAATATGCTAATTTCATTGCCAGTGCGCGCCTTTTTATCACTAGAGCAGTTGGAAGGCCTTACTCTGCGAAGCAATAAGTTGACCTCAATACCAGAGCACGTGTTTCTATCACTAGGGCAATTGTTAGCCCTCTCCCTGAGTAACAATATGCTGACCTCACTACCCGAGCACGTTTTTGTATCACTTGGGCAGTTAGAAACCCTTCGCCTTAGTGGCAATATGCTGACCACATTGCCAGAGCGCGTGTTTGCGTCACTAGGGCAGTTGCAATACCTCACCCTGCATATGAATATGTTGACGTCATTGCCAGAGCACTGGTTTCTACCACTGGAACAGTTGAGAATCCTCACACTCCATACCAATGTGATCACATCATTACCAGAGAACATCTTTGAATCATTGGGGCAGTTGAAATCCCTTTACCTGAATAACAATATGTTGACCTCATTACCGCAGAGTGTTGCCTTCCTAGACAGATTGACAATCCTCTTTCTACAAAATAACTCCTTTTCCAAGCTTCCCGTGGACATTATTGCCCCTCTCCGTTCGTTGACAAGTTTCTATCTTCATAATAATCACCTTAATGAAATAGAATCTGGTTCCTTCGTTTCAAGCACGGAATTGATGGACTTTGATCTTAGCAAAAATAACCTTACACGATTTGACAATAACATGTTTATGTCAATGAAAAATTTGATAAAGTTGGATGCATCACAAAATTATATAGAAAGTGTATTCGCTGGTGCTTTCGCCAACCTGACTAATTGGTGTACCTCAATTTGAGTCATAACAATATGGCGGCATTGCCTTTTTTCAATAACCAGCGTTTGATGAAAATACTTGATCTCAGTTACAACAATATCAGTAAGATAGGATCATACGAATTAGCAGGACTTATAAATCTAGAATATCTATTTATTACCAGAAATAGTTTACATAAGTTTGCACCACACAGTTTTGATGAATTGTATAGTTTAATACTTGTTGATTTGAGCTCAAACTTCTTAAGAACACTGCCTAATCATAGCTTTAAGGATTTAAATAACCTGTCGATCTTAAATGTCTCAAATAACTTTATCCAAAGGGTTGATTCTGGGGCATTCAGCAATCAGAGCGTTAATCTCAATACCGTTGACATTCGATCAAATAGAATGTATGAAGTAACCCACGCTTCTTTTATTGAACTTACAAATTCATGCATCATCTTAGTAGACAAATTTGCAACGTGTTGTTTTGCGAATCTAGTGCAGTGTGTACCTGAAGAACCACAACCGGAATATTTGACATGCAAGAGAATGTTGCAAAAAATTGGGATCAGAATTTCAATGTGGCTACTTGGCTTGTCTGCTGTTGTGTTTAACGTAGTCACATTTTACGTTCGATTTAAACAAAAACAAACAAACAATGTCCAAAAAACAATTATTTTAAATCTATCCTTGTCCGATTTACTTATGGGCATCAACATGTTACTGCTAGCAGCAGCCGATAGGTATTATGGCGATTATTTTCCATCTTACTCCGAATTGTGGACGAAAACCTTTGTCTGTAAGCTGGCAGGAGTTCTATCTATCCTGTCAAGCGAAGGTTCAGTCTTTTTCATAACTTTGTTAAGTATCGACCGCATGTTAGGGATCAAGTATCCTTTGAGTAGCCGTCGTCTCGGATCAAAATCTGTAACAATCAGTGTAGTGCTAATTTGGTTGATATCTTTGATGCTGAGTGTCGTACCTATTGCCTTGACAAATTCTGAAACTAATATATTAGATGTTTCGGAAGTTTGCATAGGAATACCAATCGTTCGAAGACATGTAAAAACACTAAGAAACGAGAGTATAAAAATACCTGTATTGTCCTTCATTTCAAAGCCTACGTATTCTTCTGAAGTGGATTCACTTGGTTACATATACATATCTGGTTATGATATTCAAACACATCATTCTGAACAGAATGTAACCTATATGACTTTAGAAGTTACGGGGACGCAGCTAGCAACATATTATTCTATGATAGTTTTCATAGGAATCAACCTCTCGTGTTTCGTAGTAGTAGCCCTTTGTTACGTACAGATTTTCATAAGCGCCAATTTAACTGCAAAACAAGCTGCTCGAACACCAGGCCATCAGGAAGAGATACGCATGGCTAAGAGGATATTTACAATAGTCTTTACAGATTTCTGTTGTTGGGTGCCTCTGTGTTTGGTTTGCATTCTTTCTCAATGTCAAGTTGTTGATGTTTCTCCTGAAGTGTATGCATGGACAGTAGCATTTATCTTACCCATTAATTCTTCCATCAATCCATTTTTGTATACGCTTTCCGGGTACATATCTGATTGGCGGAAGAATAGAGGATAATAATGAGCTCGCACAAAATAATGAGATGCGTGGTAAATCGACTGCATCTTCACCATAACATCTGATTAAAATTTGAGATAACCTTTTGTAGAGGGTCTCAAGCTACACCACCTGCTTGAGTCACGTTGCAATGCAACGTAATCTCTAGGAATAGCACCAGTTTTTTGGTGAAAAGGAATTTTTACGTGACCTTTGTAGGCTTTGAATGCAAACAATTCGGGTTACATGTGCGGTCATGGTCATTGATGTTCGTGTCCATGTCCTGTAAAAATTGATGAATGTGGCAGGACGTGCAAATTGAACGTGTTAATTTTGCTAAGTTAGCAGGTTGGAACAAAATCTGCAAAATGCTTTACTAAGGTAATCATGTCGTTAGTCTTTATAGTTCTCTTTCTTTACATCTCTTTACTTTTCCATTCGTGATGAACTTATATTCGGTGTATGAATGATTGTTAATTGTTGTGTATAATTATAACGCAATAAAATCAAATACAAGACTTGTGTTTCCCATGCGTGACTTATTT
Organism: Ophioderma brevispina; assembly: GCA_023653785.1. Taxonomy (NCBI): domain Eukaryota; kingdom Metazoa; phylum Echinodermata; class Ophiuroidea; order Amphilepidida; family Ophiodermatidae; genus Ophioderma; species Ophioderma brevispina. Next base: position 20,568 of record JAMKCH010009310.1, read on the forward strand.
ACCCCTAACGTCCCTAGAGGAAAATCTGGCTATAACCGCAAATAAGACGTTATTTTCTTGTTAGATCTAGGGGAAATTTCCCCTTAAAACAAGGCAGGGGTCCGCGCCGTGATTTTGTTTCAAACGTAGATTTAAATGCGGTTAAGGCATGTTAGGGATAAGGTAAGGTGTCTAACGCAGCGAAAAAGTCAAGCATAATAAAGATCATTTTGTATCTTTAAAGGAACTGTCTCAGTCGAGTGAAATTTTCTGTAGGTAGATTGATTTTTAGCATACAGATCTACGAGGTAGTTGGTTAATTGAGAAGCAGCAACACGTTCAATAGTCTTTTACAAGAATTTGAGATTTGATATTGGGCGATAGTGTTTTTTTAATTCGTTCCGATCAGCATTTGATTTTTTCATACTCCAGTTCCTGGTATTGAAGTCGGCGCAGAACAGAAAATACGACAATCTATACTTCAAGATGATCCAAAATAAATTCTGATTTTTCTTTGTCAGATCTTCTTTCATTTAAGGTTTCAGTTTAGTTTAGTTTAATTTAGTCAGACAACAGCCTATTTATAGTTAATAATTTCACCAAGATGTTTCTATGTTTGCCATTATTTTGAAACGCACTTAATAACGAGCAGTCGGTCAACATGGTCAATGACACTATTATCAATGTTAACACAAAATTTGCTGGCAACCAAGAAAATCCGTGATTATTTCCTTTTTTCTTCTGTATTTTCATGAGTGATTTCTGGTATTCCACAAGGTTCTCCTCGTGTACCGATGTAGGTCATCCGACTCTCTGGTAACTAAAGCGATTTGTTTCTCGATATTGTTCAGCCTTAATGTTTTAAATCTACAGTTTCATTTTATCTATATGCCACAACTAATATCATGAACATCGGCTTTACATCGTTCAAAGGTTGAGTAGTGGAAGAGAACGCCAGGAGAGAAGAGTGTCCTTTCAAGATGTTCAACTCATTGTGTTTTAGCATTGTCGAATGGGGACCAACTTATTTTTTTGGTTTTCTCAATATCAATTAAACACATTACTTTATTATTTTTCCTAGTTTTAGAGGACAATGTTACCTTAACAAATTTCAGAAATAAAAATAAAACCTTTTGGTTGTTTGCTTATATTGTTTATATTGCCAGCAAGATCAAACATCAAACTGAAAGAAAAATACAGAACATAAAATGCTACAAATTTGTACAGCAGAACACTGACACCAAAGCCTGGCAACAGGGGCAAGCTTATTTCCGATGGGAAAGGAGAGACTGTTAAGAAGAGCTAGCAGAAAAACAACAAGAAAGACGGACAGAAGCTTACAGTGTAAAATAAACCATCTCTTGATTGAGAGAGTTACTAGTCAGATGTTGTAACACTTCTCTTAAAACATGTTTAATTGGTGGCAGTGTATTCCAGCCCAGAATGGCATTGTAGTAGAATGTAAAATGTGAAAGCCACTCCTATTACCCAGGAACTATGAAGTTAGAGTCACTTGATCTGGTTTTATATGAGTAAAGTAAGTTTTACCTTGAGTAATGAATATATTAAACACCTTGTTGAGCTTTAGCTGCTTGTCAATAAATTTCAGTCTTCTTCTTTGCGTATCCACAAATCATTGATAGTGGCTACAATTACTAAATTTCAGTCAAGTTCGGGAGATTGAGCTCAGATTGCTCAATATGAGCTGTGCAATAATTCGAGATGTAACGAACAATCTCATTTTGAACAATCCAGAGATTATGCTTATATTTCCTAGTAATGCCACTATACCACGTACAAGAGTAGTCCACGTGGCATTGAATCAAAGCAGAACTAAGAGTTTTGCGCATGCCTAGGCCCCTATAGTGAAATTTAAGACTGCTGAAAGTTTAGTTTTGAGAGGACGGAGTGACGATTGTTTATCAGAAAGGTGCTACATACTGAAACCACATAGATAGTTGAGCTTCTGAGACTTACTAACACGACAATCATAGGATATGCAGAAGTCTTGAACTTTTTTAGTCTTTTTTTTAACATTGAATTTACTTTTCGTTGGGTTACTGTGGGGTAATTCTAGCAGTCTTGAAGTCTCACTTTCAGTGGTTAAGGAAAGATTGACAACGTATGTATCAGTTGACAATTACCATATTGGAAAATCTGGGGGATAGCTCATCAAAACCACACCCTTCAAAACATACGGAGCTCATTACGAATGAAACCCTCGTCAACTGGTATGAGCTTTAATTATTCTGATATAATTGAACAAAGGTGTTTGAAGCTGTGCCATATTTATTCAAAGCCGCATAGGAAGTTCTGAAACTAAAACTGAGGAGACTGAAGTGAAAACATTGCTCATGTATTCACAAACAGACAGTGCCTTCTTAGCAAAGTCACCATCAATGTCAACAATTTTACCTTTTTATAGATTTGCTTTTGAACTCTAGTCCAAAGATCTCCCACGGATTCCTTCAAAATGAAGCTTTAGCAGTCTTAACATCCCTCTGAATCTGATTGCGAAGAGTGGTATAGGCATGATACTCAACTCCATGAGTATTGCTTTAAAATGCGTATTTTATCTCTTTTTCGAATAGCTGGAGTGATCCAAGGTTGGTTCGCTGTTTAGTCCGAACCTCACGTTCGGGAGCAACCCTGATCTAAGGGAAATTTAGTAAAATTATTTTAAATTTCTGATATCTCTATCAACATTAAAGACAGAGCCAGCACCTGAAGACACCGTGTATAGGTTTTGCGTACTGAATAGGCTGTTCCCAAAAGAATAGGTTTAGATTTTGGCGACAGACAGATACACAGTCACACAGATACATTCTTCGATAAGCGTATAGGTACGGAGGAACATCTTCGATATGGCAATACACAATTCCGTTAAAACAATTTAAGCAATAGGGTTATAAGCAATCAACAAATGTCATTATTTCGTCAAAATTAGCAACAAAATCAAGTATTTCAAATATTAAACATGGCGTCTTTAAAAGTGAACCGATTTCACCGACCAAGTCAACATTTTTCCCGACGAAAGGCAAATTTGCCGACAAATTTTGCTAATGGGGTGTCCCCCCCCACCCCCCCCCACGGCCATGTTTGAAAAAGGGGGGTCCAGTTGCAATGAGTATACACAAAAAAGTAAAGACGACCACCTTCAAATGGCGAAATTCAGCCACGGCGCTTCGCTGTTAGTAACACATAGTTGTGTTCAATGTGGCAGTTGTTGTTAGGTCGCCTCCTTGCCCAATCGGGGGACGGTCCTTGACATCGAATATCCAGACGCCAAGCGTGGTATGCTCAAGTGCGATCAGAATGCACGTGAGTTCAGGATTAAGCCTGCTTTTGCCTGTGAAAAAAATGACAATGATTCAGTATGTTAAATATTATTTTAAAGAATCAGAGACTTAGTCGGACAACGGTGAGCATTTTAACAAACTACTCGATACAAGTCAAATAGCATTGATCCAAAATAATTATCTATTATAAAATATTAGTATGTACACTATCCTTATATCGTAATTTTTGTACGTGAAAAAACTATAGTTTGGTTGTACTAGCTATAACAAAATCGTTCAAGGAGTTCGGGGTTGCAAGCACGTTTTTGCAGTGTACGGAAGGAATATGTACACCGTTAGGAAAATATTTTCCTCTGGAGATATGTTGGATAGCCCTTATTACAGTTATTTGTATTAAATATGTGGCCTGTCCTGTGGCCTTTTGTAATTTTATTGTATCACTTTTGGCTAGTTGAAGAGATACCATTACTTACCATATCAATAACTTTAAGGTGTCCATAAGAAAAGGCAATAGCATTGGGAGGCGTTGCTACTGGTAACATAAAGGCGTATGCACTGGCGATTGAGGCCGGTATCATTAGTTATCAGGGGGTTAACCCCTAACCCCTCGCTCTGAAAGATCAATTTTAAATTGAAATCACTTATGTCGGTATCGTTGTCGCCAATCCCTAATCATCACCACCACCACCACCATGACCACCACCACCACCACTATCATAATCGTTATTATCTTCATAATTCATCATCATCAGCAGCAGCAGCATTATCAGCAACATCAGCATGGTCATCAGTTTAATCAATGACAAAGTATTTACTTTCATGGCCAGATTATTACCATAAACCAGTCCTCAGCCTGTGCCATACCACTCACATCATTCGAAAAAAAGCTACTAGACCCCCCCCCCCCACCCCCCCGACCCCCCCCCCCGCCCCCGCACCCCCCCCCCCCCCCCCCCCCCCCCCCCCCCCCCCCCCCCCCCCCCCCCCCCCCCCCCCCCCCCCACCCCCCCCCCACCCACCCCCCCCTGTTATTTTAGTATCATTTGAGAGCTTTTATTATTCTCATTTCATCTGCCAAAATATTTTGGCTGAATCCTTTCCCATTTAGAAGTTATAAAATAAATATGGGTCGATCTATTTACTTCTCCTAGATATTTGATGTATACTTTGTAAGAAATTGCAAAAAATAATCATACCAACTGGGCGAGTATTGAAGGAAAAATTCGTAGATGTTGCAGTGTTACTTGTTATCTCCGTGCCAGCTGCTACGACTGCCGTCACAAGCAAGGCAATGATTCCAGGTGGAAATCCGCCCAACACTATGAATTGTTGACCTAACCACTTTGATAACCCCGAAACCTGCAAGTAGTAAAACAAATAGTGATAAACCATAATTACATAAATGCTTCCCAAAGATGATGTGGTATATCAGCTACTCGCATGGAAACACAAACGTTGCATGGAACAACATCTTTTACATAGTGATTATTAAGTGTAAGAGAATATCATTTCACATTGTATTTTCTGAGTGTTTAATCAATTATGCTATTATCATATTTGGAGTTTACAAATATACGTTTTGCTCTTCTTTTTTCAAAAATATCATGGGCGTCTTCCCCCTTTCATGACTTTCGTTGGTCAGCCTGTTTGGAAATTACCGACCTATACACAACACATTTGCCAGTGTCAATTTGAGTCGGTCTAAGTCATAGTTCCAAAGCACTGCAGTAAAAATGTGACGTCATCTTTAACGATTGTAAAACCTATCGGTCATAGACCGAAAGAATACTTTAAAACGTAAGTTCCATAACACAGGCATTACCTCACAATACTCTACAACAAAACGCCCAAATCACAACCCATTACCTTGCATGCTTCGGCTAATGCAAATCCTCCTCCCACCAGAAAATAAACATTCCAAGGCATTTTCTGGTGTATAGTTTCCCAAAGCAATATAGGCCGAACCGGCGTCAATGGAATACCTGAATTATAAATCATAAAACCACTAGAACATTAATTTCAACAAATGATCGGTTTCTACGTTTTATACACATTTCGTGAGATAGACCTTTTAGTCCGATTTATTATGCACAAAGACACAACTGGATTATTGTACTGTAGCGGACTAAAGAAAACCAAAAATACACTATGAATGTGGCTCTGTATAGTTGTGAACAAATATCTGCCTGAGTAGTACATACTTGGTTGGAATGCTATTGATATCAATAGTTTGTAATTGGTAACTATTTCGGCAATTCGGCATACATAAATTTACTAAACGAAACCAGAAATGTGAACGCACACGACGCCACTCAATTCGTCCTACTGAGCTCAACTAAACAAATTACACTTATCCTTCTTTCAGAGTTATATCAGACATTGCCAAAGTATAAATACGGCTACCATTGGATAATCCGATAGTGAGATAGAGCTTATTGCATTTTGACGCTTTACGTCAACTTATCGGACAATAAATCCAGCCTCTGGGAACCTGCAGAGCAGTTGAAGCTCTTACACTGTTGCATCGTATGTACTATGGGGAGGCCTCAGAACTCCTGAGCCAACAGATTCCCGAGCATCTACAGTTGGATTCCTGACTCAGACGCTCCACCAGATCCCATGCCATAGCTGTTGAAAATCCTCGTTCCAAACTAGTCCAAACAAGTTGGCCATCAGAGATCATTCGTTCCATCAGCTGCTCGCATCTAGAATGCTCTTCCAAAATACATCCCGCATCTGGAGAAGCGGGCCGGTGTGAAAGTAATCATAGTCCGCCGGGAGCCACAGTCCGGGCTCCATGGATGACAACGGAATAAAGCGTGAACTAATGTCGCGTGAAGAGTCAACTGAACCGAGTGCCCTATTCTTTACCGTTGTAGCCGGACTATGAGTACGACGGGCTATAATTACTTCTACACCTGTTTAAAAAAGGAGGTTAACCAATCAGTAACCTACCCTATTTTCATTTTTGCTGTTAATGCCCTGATATCCTGTTGGGGATGAATTTAGTATTCTGCCACCACTTAAAATTCGGCACCTTTAACATGCGGTTTATTCCGTTAACGTTGCCGAATTCGTAGCCTGTGGCAGAATACTAAATTCTTTCCTCCTGTTGACACACAAAAAAATTAAAATTAATGTCGCGTGAAGAGTCAACTGAACCGAGTGCCCTATTCTTTACCGTAATGTATGTATAACAGGGCCAGCAATAACCATAAGCCCTATCGGGTTGTCCATTACTGGTCCTAGCATATCATATCCGTCACCAGTTCATCTTATTACAGTGTACAATTGATTCATTATGTATTATTATATAATATACTGTATTATACATTTTTGTCACGTTCGATATGTTATGCTGAATAAATAAACTGAAACTGAAACTGAAAAAAAAAAAAAGTTGGTGTATCATTGTAAACATACTTTGTTTTCGAAAACTAAAGACCAATGTTGGTGGTTTCGATGGCCAGATGAATAAAAGTAGAGCGACGCACATGCTTACTGTTTGAACTTTATATCTGTAACAAAAAGATTTATTAGAGTGTCTTAATGCATTCAACTAAACAACTATACTGTGGTACGAAAGCGATTTAGGAATTGGACGTTAATGACGAAAATTTTAGGAGGCTCTTAACCACCAGTATGTTGTTACGGAATATGGCTCGGGTAGACGATGGTAATCTCTTGGTTAAATCTTTACAAATCGATTACCAGAGGAACCGGGGTCTCAACAGCATGTTAACATATTAACAAAGAATACAGCAACCAAAAGTGGCAAAATTTAATACCCTCATTAAGAAGAAAAGCCATCCCGGAACAAATTTTGGACTCACGACTGAACCCACAGCAATTGATGAGAAAAGCATGAACAACACAACTTTCTCTGCAAAAACTGTTGAAGGTTAAAATTGAATAATTCTATTTGCTCTTCCAAGCTTATTCAATTATGGCAAGGGAATACAATTGAGTGTCTGAGACTTAGATAATATGGCGTAGAATGAAAACCTGGGCCCAAATTCATAAATCCTTACTAAGCCTAGTTGGCAACTATAATGGGACTTATAGTTGCCAACTAAGCCTAGATGATTACTACTTGAAATCATAAAACCTTACTGTGGTGTTTGCATTTAAGAATCTAAAATTTAGACGTTGATCCAGAGGCAACTCTAACCACTAGTGCAACTAAATCAGTTTGATGCTTATGTGGTTTACGTGTATACTGCCGTTAAACATTGAAAATGAAAGATATGAATAACCTCATTAGGTTTGCTCATGGTACACATGTTAGAAATTTCCGTAATTTACGGAATTCTGGCAGCAGAATTTCCAGACTTTGAGGGTAAATTTACAGAATATCTGTCAATTAACTTTGACAGTAATTTACAGAAATTTGTCTCAATTATGGAAAACATGGGGTTTTTAACAGGGAATTTTCAGTAATTATAAAATTACGGAACGAAACCAAAAAAAAATCCGGAAATTTTGCTGCCGGAAATTTGTGAAATATTCCAGTACATAACATTTTTTTATTGTTTTCTGATTTTGTATCCCGCCACATGGTGTGAAATTTATATTTTGAGTTTTTACTATTACTGCAGAGTATTTCTTTCTTCTTGATACACACATCAAAAGTTACGCCTTATACAATCTCACACAAAATAAAGTACAATATAACAGATTTTAAGCTATTTTCTTTATTTTTTCAAAACTGTCCCGTGCGACATGTGGTGGGTTTTCCCCGATCACATCACATTTTTATTGTTTTCCAAACTAGATTTTCCGTAAATTTACGGAAAATCTGTTTTCTTAATTTACGGAAAATTCTAACAGTGCAGGCCTATATATACGGAAGCTACTACAATTATATTAGCATCATTTTGATCATGGTTCACAGGTGATCAAAGCATGTTAATGCTCTGAGATGAACAGACTCAAACACAAAAGGGTAGTCATTTAATGTATTGAATTTACATTCCCCACACTGCAACCAAGGCCATTCCGCCCGAAAGCACCCAATTCTATAGACAAAAGATTGATCAAGTTGGCAACTAGATTTTCCTAGTATGTAACTAGTTAGCAAGGTTCTTAGTAAGGTTTTATGAATTTCAATTTAGTTGTCAACTCCGTAGTTGCATACTAGGGATTTTAGAATCTTACCAGGCCTTAGTTGTCAGCTAAATTAGCAAGGTTTTATGAATTTGGGCCCTGGTGTCTATCCTTTGTTTTTTATGAGTCAAGATATCAATAGAGACCACTTTTTTCTGGAATAAGATAATAAAGATGGCTTTTACAATACTTCAATGGTTATAGATGAGGTGACATGTGACGTCAACGCCGGGCAAGGAACAAAGCACTTCCCGGCAGTATGCGTGAGCACCTGCAGGGCTTGTGGTTTTAAAATTCGCGCTCAATCGGGCGTGATAAGTTATTGAATGTTGTAACTGTATGGGCATATTCTTCGCACCTCTAACATGTCAGTAGACCAGGTGCTAACTTGTGCTGGTAAACATTGATGTCACCTCATCTTTATTGCATGGCTCCATCTAGAATTGAGTTGTAATGTTTGTGTATAACCTAAACCCAATCAGACCAGTTTAAGGTCAGATGACATTCAAGATGCCTCTCAAATATGTTACGATTTTTGCGTTTTCTGTAGCAGGTAAGGATCGAAACTGCCCACAAGAGCAACTAGAATCATCAGGTCTTCATTGACTCATCAGGTAATCACTTATTCCAAAATGGATCCAAATGGACCCCTACAATTTAAGAAAAATACATCCTGAGACTAAATGGTAAATGTAATTTTGGCCTTTATTTAAATGCCATCGGTAGCCATATTGGACGCCTATAGTCGATGTCATCTTACATGTATCGATGAGTTTGATTACTTCATAGTATTTAAACCCGTCTGTGTGGTTAATAGAGATTTACACAAACATTACTTATCTAGATTAGATGAAATAATAAGTCAGTGTTGTGTATAAACGCCATTTTGGACGCTATATTGAAGTATTGTTTAGGTAATTATCGAGGAATTCTTTTAAGAGTTTCAATTGATTTCTTGACTGCTAAAATCTAATGACATACATCAAATTTAGAACTCTACCGCCAAACTACATGGGTATCAAACAATGTGATTGTATTGACAGCCAAATTGAATGGGAAGCAACATTCAGTAATCGGTGAAATAACTTTGTATTTTCGTGATCCACAGCCTCGTCCCCGTTTTACCTCAAAGAAAACGAGATATTTTATCATCTGAACCGTTGGCCCTAGTATAGTATGTGTGGCTAACATGCAAATTCGATCTACTCTAGAAGAAATTACAACACAGAGGCCTATGGGACAGCGTGGTACAACTAATTCGCTCCCAACATCAAAACGCAACATCAGAATTAAATTTTGGAAATAACATTTCTTGATGGTATTTAATGAATCATAAATAAAGATCAATATGCTAGGATCACCAAATGCACCTTTAAGGATAAAAACTGTGCCCAATATTTCTGCACTATGGTCATTAAATATGCAATTATGTGGCTTTGGCGGCCATTCAGATTTTTACAAAAATGCTCAAGGTTTCTCGTCTGACACCCATAGAATTAGAATCCTCCAACATCGAAACAAAGTCGGAATATAATAATAATAACCAAGAGCATTTGCTGTGCGCTTTTCCACAAAATATATACAAAGACATATTAAAACACGTTGAGAATATACAAAACATTATTATGTACCAAAAACAGCATGGTTTAAAAGCAAACTAAACACAGGGGATGGATGCTCCCGTGGCAATGATGATGCATATTATTGAAGAAAATAATGAGTTTTAGGAAGGTGGTATTAGGAAGTTTGTTCCATTCCCCGCGGTTGCAGTATCATCAGCTGATATGAGACGAGTATGAGGCACTTCGCGTGCTGGATCTACCAGGATCATTATAGTAAGTAAGGCAATTGATGAGATAAGATGGAGCTTCATCAGCCAAGCATTGTGCACTAGAAGCATGATTTTGAAGCAGACCCGTTGTTTTACGGGCAACCAGTGCAATTCCTTTAAGAGTAGCATTGCACTTCAGATTTTGTTCCAGCAAGTAAAGAACTGGCGTAGTCGAGACGTGAAATGATTAGTGTGCGAGTGATATAGTTGCAAGTTTTGAAATCCATGTTAATGATTAGAAGTTCATTGAACGGCAGATGGAGTTTATTTATTTTTTTTTTTGACATTGACATTGTGGGGTCGAAGGAAACCCCGAGTTCTTAACGCAATCAGATTGTTCAAGTTCGAAGTCCCGCACCCCCCCCCCCCAAAAAAATCCTGCGTACGGCCCTGCGAACTCCGCTTTACCGGGTATTTTGGATTTGAAGCGACATAGATCTGGGTGTCGTCAGCATCCGGGGGGGGGGGCACTTGTATTCAAAGGTGGATATGATGCGTGAACACGGACTTACAAAATGCACCCTAAACAACCGACTAAAAAAATATACCCTACCCTTACGAAAATGGCGAGCACATTGAGTTGTACTTGCGTTACAAGACTTGAAACATGTGCTCGTTACAAGCTTGAAAATGTCGTTCATGTTGATGAAAACATGTCTGTTACAAGATTGGAAACCATGCTCGTTACAAGCTTGAAACATGCTCGTTACGAGCTCGGTTTTGAAACAGAATGAACTTATAACAAGCTTGTTATGAGCTTGCACAAGCCAAATGAGCTCAAAAATTGCAAGCTCGTTTTTGAAACAGAATGAACTTATAACGAGCTCACAATAGCACAAGCTCGGAAATGTGAGCTCGCAAATTGCGAGCTCGTTTTTAAAAACAAGATAGAAATATAACGTGCTACAATAGACAAGCTTGCAAATTGGGAGCTGGTTTTTTAAACAAAGCCCTTATGAAAATGGCGCGATTTTGTGAGTTTGTTACAGCTGGTGCTATATGTATGCTATAACAGATACCTGCTTATGTGACAAAAATGGAAAATTGACACTACGACCTTTAGAAAACGGGCTTATGCTTATGCAGAGCGGTGATGCAGTGAGCGCGCCAATGACCAGCTGATGTCATGATGTGACCCGATATCGATCGAGTGGACTTTGAATTCAGCGGTCACATTTCCAAACACCAGTGGGCATGGGTACGCTCATTGCATCACCGCATCTGCATAAGCAAAGCCCGTTTCTAAAGGTCGTTAAAATCTTGAAGAGAAAAGACATACATGCAATACTGAGGCTGTGAAATAAGGAAATAGGAAATGCTCTTTAATTAACTGCCGATTTACTCCCAATTCACACTAATTGGTTCAATTTAAAATCAGGTAAGCCCCTTTAAAACCAATTGCTACAAACTTTAAAGTACTTAACACTAGGCAGCACACTCAATTATCCCAAAATCTTTTTTTGGGTGGCTCCCTAAATATACAGTATATTATAAAATTAACCAAAAATCAGGTAATTCCTTTATGCCAATTTTCTCATGATAAATTTGTCACTTTAATAGCACTTTCAAAACCGTGGTTCTTGAGTTTAATGGCATGTATATTTCTGTTATTTACAGGTTGTAATGAGCTCATATGCTACCAATTCAATTATTGAACAAATCAGGGGTGGTAATTCCACTTTAAAATGAAAGTGACAGTTCTGCATACAATCACAGTTAGCACCTTCAATTCACATCTTGACTGCAATTAAGAAACCTAGCTTAGCTGGTGCCCATAACAATGCATGAATATTTATGAGATTACCTAAGCCTACCAAACATGTCTTCCAAAATTCTGACCTTAAGTAATTGATTTCAAAAGTATTCCCTGTAAACTGATTCTGAGTATGTGATTAATATACTCCCCAAATTAACTTTTAAGGTTCTATGTTAATAATCGATTTCATGGACATCTCTGTCTTATTTTCAAGCCACGTTGTCCTAGAATATTATTAATTTACTAATTACCACCAACATACCACTGCATGTTTGTCTCCCTCCAAGAGATGATTGAACTTTGACCTCCCACAAATGCATTTCAGCACTGCTGTCTTGCACGCATAGCGCGCAAAAATGCAAGCTAACATTTTACTGCTCGCAATATTTACAATATACGTGCTCGCAGATTAATTCCTAAATTTACGTGGCTACATAGCTCGTACGAACACATTTGAGCACACACGTGCTTTCTTTAAGCTCGTACGAGCTCAGAACATGGCACATACGATCTCGTTTAGATGCTGACTACATTTTCGTAAGGGTAAAGAAGTATTTTTTCACTTTTTGCTACCCTAAACACTAAGCAATGCATTATCGTTAATATACCCTTTATTACCTTGCTTTGCTTTACAATATTGTTGATCTCTGCTTAATTTATACGCGTTTTCTTGTTCACGCATCATATCCACCTTTGAATACAAGTGCCCCCCCCCCGGGCGTCGGCATAGGAATATAGCATTACGTTATGCTTCCGAAGAATCTGTGTAAAGTAAGTGAAAAACAACTGATCCGTGAGGCATGCCATAAGTTACTTCTTGAGGTACATCTTCTGCTTGTCTTTTAATTGGGGACACATTAGCATCTTATATGTCAAGATTCTCCCTAATTTTGCAACAATGTTTACAAAGAATTATTTGCAAGTTCTTTGGGGTCACAGTTTGGTTTTGATTTGATTTACTATTGGATTTTTCAAGTGCATTTTTGCAGTAATTGGTTTTTTTTTTGCCTCTTGAACCAATTTGATAACTTTGTCATTCTGTTCATAAACCAGATGATTGTGCTCAGTTGTTGTTTTTTTGCGCCACAGCGTCGTTCCAGTTTACGCCTTTCCCAACGTTCATAGGAATATTATACCACGGATAACCTGTCCTTTTACGACGGTTTCACACTTTTGTTGGAGGTGATCATCGAGTACTTCTCTCAAGGACGCCCGCAAGGACGAAAACAAGTAATCGCAACGAGCATTTACATCCCTAATTGATTCGTAGTCATTCAGTTTTATGGATAAATCTTTCCTGAAAGCAAACCTATCAATTAAAATTTGAGATTTCTGATAAATCTCACTGCTTTGGTTAGAATAGGCATGACGCACTTTACTACATTCACATAATACTTACAATTGAACGTTTCGATTTTTGAGCTCCGAAGCAAGCTCCTACAAATCGCCCAGAAACTTCTTCTCTGATCTTTCTTTCTTTCCAATTGACTTGTTCTTCTTCATAGGCCGATGGCCATTTAATAAAATATTTTTTTAAAATGTGGTAATGTGCGTACACTGTTAAAAATTTCCGTCAATTAAGAAAACAGATTTCCGTAAATTTACGGAAAATCTGTTTTACAAAAACAATAAAAATAAAAAACAAAAAACATAAAGAATGTTAATTTACGGAAATATTTCAAAAATTTCTGGCAGCAATATTTCCGGAATTTTTTTTTTGGTTCCGTAATTTCAAATTACGGAAAAATTCTGTTAAAATACACATTTTTTGCATAATATGAGACAAATTTCTGTAAAATTACTGTCAAATTTCCGTTAATTGACAGAAATTTCTGTAAATTTACCCTAAAAATGACTGGAAATACTGCTGCCAGAAATTTTCGTAAATTTACGGAAACTTTTTTAACAGTGTACCCTTCAGCACCTATGATTCTATATTAACTTTCCGCATAGCGCCACCCTTGAATCTAATATACATATACTGTAACGGCGCCACCTATATAGCTGTATAGCTATATAACCTCAAAAGATGTATCTCAGCCGTGCGGGGACTCGTGGTGTAGATGGTTATCACGCTTGCCATGCACGCAAGTGACCCGGGTTCGATTCCCGGCGAGTGCTCTTTTTGAGGCTTTCTTCTTCTCTGATCTTTCTTTCTTTCCAATTGACTTGTTCGTCTTCATAGGCCGATGGCCATTTAATAAAATAATACTTTATCTCTCTCTCTCTCTCTTTTTTTTTTTTTTTTTTTTCTCTCTATATATATATATATATATATATATATATATATATATATGTATGTATGTATGTATGTATGTGTGTGTGTGTGTGTGTATGTGTGTGTGTGTGTTAATAATTAACCTAATAAGAAAACCACACGACATACAAGAAAAGTGAAATATGAAGAATAGGAAAGAGAAAGAAAAGTTTATTGGGTTTGGACAAATTGACTTGTACTCTTTCATGGGGGAGGGGACTGGGAAGTGACTCTTGTTTTGTTTATTACACATTCATACTCGCTATTAATTTTGAACTCCCACAACCTCACATGCTATTGGTTCATTCGCAGCTTCTGAGACATTCTCGGTCTTGTTGTTTCAATGAATAGATTTTGACGGTATTGTGCATACCATCTATTGAAAATTGTTTACACACATCTTTTAAACAGAATGAAAGATATATTTTTAATATCATGTTTACTACAATGTTTACTGGCAGATTTGTTCAAAATTTAATTCAGACTACGACAATTTCTGCTTCACACGAAATACTTCGAAAAGACTACATCAGCGTTGATTAACATAAGGACGGTTATTTCTATTCGTTTCTATAATCACTTATAAATTCAAACCTCATTGGTCCAAGGTCTGTATACGCCTGTCGTATGTAGCTGGTAACTCTGTTTTGCTTTGGAGCTTCTGTATCTTCTGTGACTGGAGGCGAATCAATAGTTTGATTTTGTCTTCTACAACATCTGCAATGAAATTTTTGAAAAGTAATGTAAACAAAATTCATTTAAACTTCATAACGCTATTGCAATCTTACATATTTTAAACATACCTTTCATTTGGAAGAAAATACCACTGCAACCACACCCAGCTGAGAAGGACGCATATCAGAGCTCCTGGAAAGGCATACATCATATAGGTGGCAAAGTTCAAGCCGGTTTCACTTCCATATAGACTGAAAGAAATCCACACTTAAATGTTGTTTACTTTGGTTATATCCAAAGATATATATTATTTAGGGGGTGTCTTCGGGAGTGTCATCAAACCAAAATTGCTGCTAGGACCGATAGTACAAGTTTCTCTTCTTGCGAGTGATAGAAGACGGTTCGACCGCCAGATACCACAGGCTAACTGATGTATTTAGTATAGAAGCCGACCCTTTTACGGGAAATCGGTATCAGACGTTTAAACAATGTAATCCTTGCCAAAGTTACAGTGGAAAAGTGCAGAACTCGTGATCATGACCGTTAAATCGTGAGTTCGAGCCCCACTGTGGTCAACTTGTTTGTGTCCCTGGGCAAGATACTTAATCTCAAATACCTCTTCGACCCAAGCGAAATCTGGGGAGCTGTTATGGAGAATATTACAATCTAAGTGCTGATAGCTTGTGCGCTTGTAATGGATGTCTTTGAGCAGACACTGCTGGAAGCGAAATGATTGTGACGATTCTTGAAGGCGGCCGCGTCGGGCTATTATCGTCAGTATTAATAATAATAATGTCAATCGCGCTTTGAGCCTGTTATCACCGGGATTAAGCGCTATAATAAAAAAATAGTTATTCATTATATTATTATAAAATAAATAAATAAAAAACTAAACAAAAAAAAAAAGTGTTTCTGGAAATCATTTAAGGGCCATTTCATTTTAGACGAACCTTTCAGTATGTCCAGCAACACTGGTGGTGGTGCTGATTCCGATTAGAGTAGCCATCCGCCAATGTTTGCTGGATTGGCACGCATAACATTTTAAAGCCTTGCACAGGCTGTTTGTAGTTAGAGCTTCCAGCTCCATTAGGTTCGGACCAGCTTGGATTCCATCTTATTTTTTTGAGCTCGGCTTCAGTTTGATCTTGAATAACGTTCTTCCCATGCCCAATTGGAAAACGACAAATATTCCAAAGAAAAAACAAAGTGATGATAAGAAATAATACCCTGTTCACCTAGAGGCAATCATTGAAGAACTATCATACTATGCGTGAACTCAGACTCAAATCGGGTTCGCAAATTGCGATATCGGAAACAAATTGTACTCGTGAACAACTACTTTATTAACACCGGACAGCACAGCTATTATTTTATTCACTTTTAATTTTCCTCTCACCACAAATGTAACAAAATTATATAAGTTAAGGCTCCAAATAATTAGAGGCCATCGCGCAGCAGTAATACATCTTGCCCGGGCTCGTCCTTTCTAATTCTTAAAGCAATACATAAGTGGAATACAAACGCACCCTATAACCATATGATAACAATAGTATCGCTACCACAATGTGGTAAGGAAACAATGTGCTCCAGGAGCACTGTTCGGGTTGCTGCAGAGTTCGTTGACCAACATTCTCAAGTTGCAACTTTGCATAATAAGGTATTACTTTTTAACAAGCGGTGGTGTTAGGCTTGAAATCCACCTCGGGATGATAGGAACAATACTTAAACATACTTTGGGTGCCCTCAGTTGCGCTCGCTAGGGGTGTTCGTTCGTTCGTTGCAGTCCAAAAATCACCAGCAGTGGAAAATCCGTCTGGAACCAGCTGTCGTTTCATTATCAGGTTGATCAGGCCTGGAATTCCTCTTGGGGATTGTAAACCTCACAGTCATCTATGAATGTGGCTATGGTTTGTGGCTCTCCAACCCAATCGCAGTTTGGTGAGTTCTACTCCGATCTTGTGAAGGAGTTCTGGTACGACCAACGCCAGTTCTGAGTCTGTTGAGGTTGACCATGCTTTCTCTCAAGGTCACAGCCTTTGGGCTTGCAGATGGGCTGTCCACAACTGCTTTAGGTTCCAAAGTAGAGGATGACCATTGCTCATACCATCTGTCATTGACCCAGGATGATCGGTAGGGATACTTTGACTGCAGTGTAATGGATGGGTAGCAAAGTGATTCCGTGGAATTCTCTGATCCTCAAAGGTTGTGGTGGTGGGATTAGACTACCAGGTTCATACATTTTTGGAGAGCCTGATCGTCTGAAGTTCCTCCTAAGGTTTATACACACCATATTTTGACAAAATGGCGTTCGTTTAATTTTTGTGTTTTAAAAGCGATTTCTCAATTGGATTTTATTACTTTGAAAGGTGAAGATTCCATGTAACATGTTGCCATTTTTTGTCTAGCGTTTAACCTCAAATCCAAGATGGCCGTCTGTGGACGGAAATCATCAAAAATGTATTCATATATTGGGTTTCTTCTTGGCATGTTACCATTGGTTAATGATCATAAGAATTAAATATGCCAGTTTTAGACAACTGGAATGTATTCTGTGTTTTTTCAGCCTATTTCAGCTTTCAAATGCTCCATTTAGCACAAAATGGCCGCCATTACCGTTACAAAATGTTTATAATTGGGTTAAAATAACCATATTTCATACTTGCTGGTAAACCTACCAAGACAGAGCTAGAATACATCATAAAACAGCCAGAATGATATATTCTATGTTTTTTCAGCTTTTTCTGTTTCAAATGGCTGCCATTTAGTTCAAATGGCTGCTATTACCTGCATAATTTTTATAATTGGGGTTAAAATGTCCTTTTTTCACAAATTGCTATTAACCGACCACACGAAGCTGAATACATCATTAAGCAACTGGAATGAGATATTTTATGCTTTTTCAGCTATTTCTCTTTTAAAATGGCTGCCAATAGTTTAAAATGGCCGCCATCACCATTATATCGTTAAATATTTAGTTGAAAATTTTAGGTCCTCTGCCCCTTTGACAAACATTGCAAATTAAGTTAGAATATACCCATAAAACAAGGCTGACATGAACCATTGAACTTAAACATTCTGAATTATGAAAATTTCTAACACAATCTTTCCAATCTTTCGTCTTATGTGTGTTTACTGCTAATAGAAGGTCCAAGAAACCCAGCAACAACTGAGACAAGATAAAGCAATGGTGCACAAGTGTGGAGAGAACCCCAAGAGCCAAGCAAATCCCCAACCTAGAAAGAACTTAAAAATAAACCAACTGAACAGAAATCGGAAACAAGCAGCTAACGATAACAATTGTGTATCAATTACCATAGTGGGTAGCAAGCTAAAGGACATGCCCAAAGTCAAGCAACCATCACCCAAAAAGAACTTCGAAATATGAGCAATTCGGAGCAACAGAACTAGAAGCAAGACAGGTCACAGAACAATAACAAGCCACATAAAGCAAACTGCTTGCCAAGCAATCCCAACTAAGAAGAACTAGAAATATGACCAAATAGAACAGAAATAGGAAGCAAGCAAGCTATCAAGAACTATTGCAGCAAGATAAACATAGTGAGTAAGATAAAGAGACAAGACCCAAATGCCAAGTAGCCTGCAAACAAGAGACCTAGAAAATATGAGCAATGATAATGAGATGAATTGAGGAACCAGGTGAATTGAGAACCACGAACAAGAAGAGACAGAAACCTAAGCTTGCTACTACTTCATGCATTTTTCAATTCAAGGCGATGCAGAGATAGTTGTACACGCACCAGATACTGTCGTGTTCTTGCTGATGATATCCTTTGATCCAAAGCTACCTAAGAATGCATTTTTCTTCACGGGAACTGAAAGAAAAGAGAGTATGTGAGTTCAAAAACTAGCTTTTGGTTTTCTTTTTTTACTGAAGGGCGTGTTATACAACCAAGCAAGTACACACTTTTTTTTTTTTAGAGAACTTTTATAATCAGAAAACCTCTTCGCTATCCTTTAAGGTATAATGCTTCATACACCGTATTCCCTGAACGTCTCACAGCCCCTGCTTAAACCGTAGAAATGATCTATGTACAATACTCTAAGCGTATTACTACACAGCCTAATTATGCTTGACAAAATGGCGTGCGTCAATTTTGTGTTAAAAGCAATTTCTCGGTTGATTTTATACTTTGAAGGATGAAGATTCAAATGAAACATGTTGCCATTTTTTCTAGACAGTTTAGGACCTTCAAACCAAGATGGCCGAATGTGGACGGAAAATCAGCATAAATGTATTCATAATTGGGTTTCTTGCGCATGTTACCATTGTAATGATCATAAGAAGATAAATATGCCAGTTTTAGAACAACTGGGAGTATTCGGTTTTTTTAGCTATTTCAGCCCTTTCAAAATGGATGCCATTTAGCCACAAAAGGGCCGCCCTTACACGTTACAATGCTTTAATAATTGGCGTTTAGTTAAAATACAATATTTCAATAAATTGCTGCGTAAATTTCTACCAGACAGAGCTAGAATACATCATAAAACAGCCAGAATGCATATATCTATGTTTTTTCAGACGATTTATTTTTCTTTTTTTTTTTTTTTTTTTTTTTTTTTTTTTTTTTTTTTTGTTAAAAATGGCGGACTGTACCAGTTTAGTTCAAAATGGCTGCTATTACCTTCAGAATTTTTAATAATTGGGTTAAAGTCTCCATTTTTCACAAATTGCTAGTAACCGACCACACCGAGCTAGAATACATCATTAAGCCAACTGAGACATGATATTTTTATGCTTTTTTCAGTATTTCTCTGTTATAAATGGCTGCCATATAGTAAAATTCAAAATGGCGCCATCACCATTTTCTATAGCTTAAATATTTAGGTTGAAATGTTAGGTTCTTCTGCCACTTGATAAACATTGCGCCAAATTAAGTTAGAACATACCATAAAAAAGGGCCATGACATGAAACATTGACATGAAACAATTCTGAATTATGAAAATTTCTAACACAAATCTTTCCAGATCTTTCGTCTTCTGCTGTTGTTTAATGTTTTTTTTTTTACTAGAGAAGGCCAAAGCGCCCAATGATAAAACAAAGAGAAACTGAGCAGCTAAGATAAAGCAATGTGGTGCCACAAGATGTGGAGAGAACCCCAAGAGCCAAGCTAAATCCCAATAGAAAGAACTTAAAAATAAGGACCAACATAGACCACAGAAATGAGAAGCAATGCCAAGCGAAATAACGGAAGAACAATGTGCAGCAATTACCAATAGTGATAGCAAGCTAAAGAAATAAACACACGGACAAGACCCAAAAGTCAAGCCAACCATAAACAAAAAAAAACTTAGAAATAGGAGCCAATTAGGAGCAAAGAACTAGAAGCAAGACACTGGGAAACAATGAACGAATAACAAGCTAAATATAAAGCCAACTTGCACATGCCACGACAATCCCAAAAAGCTATCAAGAACTATTATGCAGCAAGATAAACCAATAGCTGTAGTAAGATAAAAGAGACAAGACCCAAATGCCAAGTAGCCTGCAAACAAGTAAGAACCCTAGAATATGAGGTATGATTAATTGAATGATTGAGGAACCAGATGAACTGAGAACCGCGAACATAAGAGGCGATAGATACCCTTCTACTATTTCATGCATGTTCAAAGTCAAGGGCGATGCAGATATAGTTGTACACTCACCAGATACTGACGTGTTTCTTGCTGATGATTCTATTTGATCCGAGCTACCTAAGAATACATGTTCTTCACTGGAACGGAAAGAAGAAGAGGAAGGATACAATAGAACTCATATATGAATCTAAGCCAAGCACGCTTCGTCACTTCTGGTTCCATGCCTTTAACCGGCCCATATGGTGGAAAATTTGCGGCAGGACCAAGGAAGGTTTTTTTTTTTTTTTTGTTTAAATATTCACGTCCTGGTAACGATGATGAAATTCCTTAATGCATTGGCACAGCTTGGTCAGTGGAAGAACCTTCCTTCTCAGGAGATGTTTCTCAGTTGCAGAGGTTCATCTGCTTACTATTCAAGTCAACGTGCAACTCAGGTCAAGGAGCAATCGATGGTGTTTTGTGCTCCAATCGTCA
The DNA here is from genome assembly GCA_023653785.1 of Ophioderma brevispina. Taxonomy (NCBI): domain Eukaryota; kingdom Metazoa; phylum Echinodermata; class Ophiuroidea; order Amphilepidida; family Ophiodermatidae; genus Ophioderma; species Ophioderma brevispina. The sequence continues at coordinate 41,541 of JAMKCH010009310.1, forward strand.
AGCTGAAGGAGAAAGTCTTCCCCCAACTGAAAGGAGCACTAGTTCCCCCATATTTTATCGTACCCACTACAAATTGCACTGGATATGGGGCATCATCAACCAATTAGCGACGGGCTCCTTCTTCACCAGTGAGTATGGTGGATATCACCGCTACCCACCCACTTTGTTCAGAGGAAAAGTTCATTGGTAGTAAACCAGCGCTGTCACCTTCGGAGCCTTAGTTTTATCCGTTTTAAGATAAGCACTCCAGATAGATCTCCCTCTGGAAGGGAATTAATAAGGAAAACTAACCTATGCAAATATTCTTTGTCTAGATTAGTGTGTTCTGAGGTATCTAAGCTTTGGACCAGACTTTGGCGGGTTAAACCTGGTTTTGTGAGCTATCAACCATTCAACTTCCCCAGAGCTTTGCGGAGTTGCGTTATAGCTCCATCTGTCTGAAAGCCTTTGAGATTCTGCTGAGCCAATAACCAGCTACTTCTTTCTGAGATGCAATTTTGGCGCTGTATCGGTTAATAACCTTTCTCTGGCCTTTTGGGAAAGCCCAAGGATGCCAGCATTTGTTGACTGATGTATATCAGACACCTCTGATTCCTTACTATATTGAAAGTGTATGGAGACATCCTCTGCTTTCACAGTCAGCCCCTAAGATCTTGGTATGTGCACTTCTTTATAGATAGGGGACCATCAGACTCTATGAGGATATGGTCTTTTTGGTAGAAAAAGATGGTGATATCTAGTTTCTAGATTGTTCTCAGTATTCTTGATTAGAACACTGTTGTTGTGTTCCTTCATCAATCAGAATATCCAGCATTGGCATATTCGAATGTTGGTTTGCTATGTCTTAGGCATTTGGTAAGACTGGATGTCGATTATTGTTACCATCAGCTGTGCGAAAAGGCTATTGCAGAGATGGAGTGTTAAGATTCTCAGGTGCGAGTTTTTTCTTGATTTTTGCACTTACAAAACGTTACAGAGACAGACCTGCAGAGATTGGCTTTCAGATGTTTGAGTCATGGCGCAGATGTACTTCCGGCCTTTTGTAAAGAGAAGCTACAACCATTGAGAATGTGGACAGATTTGTCAAGACGATGATGACATACTTGGCAGAGTCCAAGATTGGACTTGCCCCACAGCTTCAGATGGCAGGGGATGGAAGTGGATCTGGATGCATTGATGTGGAAAGCAGCTCTTGCATCCAGACATACAAAAACAAGTTTTTCCAGGAAGTGGCGACCCTGCTGGTTTCGGTAGACCAAATATCTCCCACTACATCTTTTATTAGTCCGGTGAGGCATTCCTTTGTTCTTGATGATGATGTCTGTTGAATCAGCTTTTGGTTCTTTTTGACCCAAGACCGGCTCTATCCATCTGACCCTCTAGCCATTTCGTTTTTAGAATTAGATGCCGTTTTTCTGTTCTAATTCTTTTGACCACCATTCAATTTTGGATTCGGCTTTTTTACTGTCCACATTTTCTATAGAGTGTCTATGGTACTTCCATCTTTAGATGTTTGAATGCTCCAGCACCACAAGCAATAATCAAAAACGTTAGTAAAATGTGGATGCAAGAAAGGAGTGCTCTGGAAATTGCAACTTGTCAGACTCAAAGTTGTCCCTGCACGACATATGTGGCTGCCTTCATATGAATGTACAAATTAATGCAATAGGTTGAACAATAAAAGACAATAATGAGGCTGTTGGTTTGACACATTTCCAAATTTACCACTGATTCAGTCACTATGTTTATTAGACTAAAGAGCATTTATCACATAGGACAACTATGGTGATATTAATTATTGACCAAGAGAAAGATTTGTGGTCAAAAGGAAAGGAGCTGATTTCAATTCATGGCAGGTTTGATAGAAATTTACCAATGTCTAATTGCAGGTTTGGGCAATAGCGATATAGATTTGATATTAATATAAATAGTCTTGGAGTTTCTTTGAAAATTTAGATTAATGATTCATCGTAATTGGTTTTCGATTTAAGATCATTTCATATTTTTGTTGACCAAGCTCAAGAAGACTCAAAATACGCTTAAAATGAATAACTTGATAAAGTAGGTAGGATGTGATGTTGTGAGCTACAGTATGCATTAAGAAAAAATATAACGATTTATCACGATTGTTCATTGATGATTCAAGCAATCTAAACAAAGACTTGTAATCATAACAGTGGGTACATTAAAGTAAAACACTTTTCATGCCTTAATGCCTATTGTTATTAACTATAGATGTATGGGGAGATGGAGGCACATATTTAACAGTACCCTTTAACATATGTTATCAGTATGAATGTGAGCAGATGTTGAAGATAGGCCTACTTTGGAGGCGGCCATCTTGGATTTACACTATGAGAAGAAAATGTATTTCAAATACGACTATGATGTATGAAAAGAGATATATGTTGTTCAAAGTCCTAAACGATTAACATGTTATCTACCATTGCATACAAATTCCAACCATATGTTATCACATTCATGCATTTTATACAATACGTTGGATATTGGCAGCCATTTTGGCCAGGCCATATTGTGTTGATAACTTTTTGGAGACTACCTATAATGTACATAAAGGTTTAGTATGAAAGCAAATTATTTCCCACTCATTAAAATTACCATTTGGCACTACATCCATATGTTCCTGTGTTATTTTACTGTACATTGTTTTTGCCCCAGCTACAGGATGATTTTGGCGGCGGGGCGGCCATCTTGGAGTTCCCACTGACCCCCTTCAGAAAAAATGGCAACATGTTTTTTCCATTTTATGTCCCCAAATGGGACAAAATCAACTTTAAGTTCGACTTTAACACAAGAATTGAAAAACGAACTGACATAAGGCTCTGTAATAATATGTCAAGTGGTTTGAGTTTCCCTTTTGCCACCATCGCTGGTGAATCCAGGCAGAATTGTCGTTTGTATTTGCCATATGTCATTGCGGTTACATTCACTAATTATTGTTAATGCGCGTACCAATCAAAAAAAAAAATCTTTTGTAACATAAATATCGCACCTACAACGCGGGTCATTGATATACTCACAAGGGGGCGCACCACTCTAATTCATTCCACGTTTTATGTATAAACCAAGTCGGCTAAAAAAGTGCAAGCTAGACAGATTCTATGGTCATTTCTTCATAAACGGGGAGTACAAATCGCATGTATCCACAAGGACGATAGAAATTGATGTTAACTTGAATATTAACATGAGAAACAAAATCAGGTTTATCGCAAACCCAAGATACCGCCGCGGATGTGCACGGTGGTCATTCCTGATAGTGAGTTGATGCGGGCGTGGTAATTAGCTATTGCGTTTTAATGTGAAAATAACGTGGAAAAGTAGATGGTCAACACCATTTCAAGCAAAATTTTCTAAAAATCTTCAGAAAAAGCGATTGATTGATACCAAACACGAGTTCTCAAGAAAGGAATTGCAGGGGGAGGGTGTGTAGTGTTGTAACCGGAACCCGTAAAAAAATGCGTGATTCCTATGGGAGAGTCATTAGTGGTTGGCGCTCCCACATAACCTCCCGCGTGTTCGTGGTGTGATGTCATACGCTCATAAATGACTCGCTTTTGTGAGTTTCAAGACTACAGATTCCAAATTTGCTTAAATATGGGCCCTGAACATGGCTATATTTTTCTTGATAGAGCCAAAGCGTGAAACTGAAAATGGCTGAGAGGGCCATTGTGTTGATGAAAGCTATCAAAAACAAAAGGGAAAGTTGCTAGTAACAACAATCCTAATATTATCATACCAAAGTAAACCATGGATAGCTATGGGTAACAGAATAGCATACAAATTACAACACCAATGAATGGATGAAAATTTCATGCGGAAATTACATCTCGAACCGGGCCTCAACTCGCCTTGCCCAGTTACCGTTACGCGAGTCATCATCTCACAATCATGAATCATTACAATGTCATGGCGCTCGTTTGGTTCTCTACGTCGCATATAATTTTCTTGATTATACAATTTAATAACGCGGACAATCATGACGTATTATCTTGACAAATTTGAAGTAGAGCCAGAAGGGGGGCAGGGAGGGGTGATTAGTGCTTGTGAAACGGAATGCATGCATTGTCCACGGTTCAGTGTTGCACCGCCCTCGCTGTACGGCCCACAACGCTTCTTGCAAGCAATGCACGAAGATGATTTTATATATTAAAACCGGAGAATTTTTTGAAAAGTAACCACGGTCATGCAGTGGCGCGAATGCATGCCGTGGCTGGACCCCCATAACTATAACGTTACGAAAGGTGAAAGGTGAAGTGTACACCTCAACTCAGCTGGTTTTATGTAATCATTACTATTTTAAAACAAAAAACAAAAATCAATATGAGAATCACACACCCTCGGGCCGCACTCAACTGCAGCTATAGTCTGACACTGACAGTATTAGCAATGTTGTAATATGCATGATGCGTGAACTGGGCTGGGATTCCCCAAATCATAAAAACCATGGCATGCATGGACTCTCTGCGTTACAAACGTATTAGTGTATTCAAAACCGATTATGTTATTTAATTGGCCCTAAGTTAAAATTATAAGAGGCCCTTCTGAGCAGAAATAAAGTAGGATCCGAAAAGCTCGACAAGGAAAAAACTTTTTGTTTCAAACGCGAGGGGCCACGAGTGAAACCAGGCCCAGGGTTGATTCCTAGTTGTGTTATGTCATGGACGTTCATGTCATGTGTTGACCAGAAGGGTGGTTTAAGTCATGAAAGTTGACTTGGCTTGGTTCCATATCAAATTTGGTTCAAAAGTAGGTCTAATTATAATAAATAATGGTGGTTATTTCTTTTTGCTGAACACGTCAACTCGGGCATACACGGTTATTTACATGTGATGATTAGGCCTAACACTACAGACATGACAGAAGACATCATCATGATCATGACGACTATTACACGTCCATTGACCCGCCAGCCAAACTCACCTTTGAAATACGAAGTGAAGCACATATCCGATGTATGTAGAAGACGAATTTGCTTGTGGGTGTGTACTCGCTTGACCAGAATGAATTTGTAATTATTCTATGAGTCTGACGGCTATCGTAGGAGGAGTCATTCATGCATTGGTACCATCATGACCATGAGTCCTGACATGGCTGACAGTGTCTGTCTTGGGACTGTCACGTAGCTCACAAATGCACAGGTCATATTTACCCGTGGAAAAATTGCCGATAATTGGATATCTGGACATCAAACATATCGTTTTCCAGAAAACTAACGATATGTATTAGATATTAAACATCCAGCAAATCACGATGGACACAGTTACAGTAGAACAACTTTTATTAAGGGTCAATTTTAGTCTTAAAAATCCCGGGGGTAAACCAAAGCGGTTGCCCAGTAAACAAGATAACAAATCCAGCTGTAGATTTGCATTAAAACTTGCGGTTGTATTCCAAGCTGCGTATGATTGTCATCTCAAAATAGGTTGCTTGTCACCGTATGACCGTATGGGAAATAACGCGTTACGCGAGAAGATCGTCATTTTTGTTAGTAGGGTGAGAAAATGTTGCAAAAAAAAAGAATGCTGAATTGTAGGGGAATTTGATGGCAGAAAATACAAGTTTTTGGCCAGAAATACAAGTTTTGCAGTACCAGTTACAATTATGAATTGAGGTTTTTAAAAAAAATTCCAGCTAATGTTTTGGGGTGATTATTGATCGCGGTATTGTGTTGTTCTCGAATTTCCCTCGGGGGGCTGAAGCCCCCCCTCGGGTTGGGAAAATCCTCGAATACCTCGATCCAAAACAATCCACCCCAAAGCATTAGCTGCGCGGTTTTTAACCTCAACTATAAACTTCTTCTGATTCCACTGTCACAACTGCGAGTAACCTGTTTTGTTGCGGCGATACCCTGAACCCGTTTGAAAGTACCAAATTCATTGATGAGAGTTAATTTGCGTTTTCTGTTATAATTGTCGGCCAAAAGTACCCAACAATGCTGGGTTTACAGGGTCTGATCCTGGGTTGAAGTGCAGACAAGCCATGTCTGATGTGGTATTTCATGTTGAGATTAATTTAACACAGGCTTCTTCCATCTATTATAAACGAAGTGAAGATTGTTGTTCAAGTAGACGGTAGGCCTGCAGGGGATCGACACCATTTTGTTAGTTGCAAGAGTGAACAACATTGTCAGTTCTTTTTATCCTATCTTACTGCTCGAATATTTTCTCTTGAAATGCTTTCAAATGCGTCGGCCGGTGCGTGGACGCGTTCCTTTCATTTCTCTTCCCCCGGGCCTCCGCTTCGGTAATGAGTTCTCGTACTCTCCGCAGGAAACTATAGATACTTTCGACTTGATTTCATCTCTCTGAGCTTCTTCTATAATCTTCACCTTATTGCTTTCTGTACGCGATTCAAATCTTGCTTTTATTCCGCTTTTCGTGTTGTGTGTTAAACTTTCAGTTCTTTATGTCGGTGTGGGTCTCTCGTGTCAAGACAGACGAGCGTAAAGCCGCATGTCACACAGAAGAAAAAAATGTTTGGCCGCTCTCCTTCGTGATTTTGGCATATTCGGTACGCCTTTTCTGCTTCTCAATTGCCGCCAAGTATTTTTCTGCCAGGTTCTTTAACCGAAGGTTAGTTTTTAAGTTGGTCAATCCGCCTACAGGTACGATAGTGATGCGACGACATTCTGGACAGTCAATTGTGGGGTTCTTTACCGACCCAATCCTTGAGACATTGCAGACAATAGACATGCGGCCAAGCAAGAATCCTTGGGTTCGGAGAAGATTGTAACAGATACAGCAAGACAATCGTATCTTCCATGACTTGCAAAATTTCATTTGCAGCTGCAGACGCCATTTTGAAATGAAGAAAGTTGTCCCAAACCGCTCCAGACTTCCAACTATACTGTTCTTGCTGTTGTGTTCAATTCTAACAACGGACTATTACTTAATTATAGCAAAATCGTTTTTATCTTTCGACAAGTCAATCATGTTACGGTGGCGTGTTGGTTTGCGTCTGAATCGAATTTACAGCATATCCCATAAGGAAACAATGCAGGGAAAATGGGCGCAGTGTACATGTCTTCTTCACAAATACGCAGCAAGGTATTATTTGGGTTCTTGCACGGAACGATTGCCATACTGTCATGAAGGGCCTACATATAGAATTAGTATTGTTACCCTCAATTCGGGTTTGCCCTATTCGAAATATATATATATATGCTGTTATGACGTCTCGTGGACGCCTAGGTCAGAAATACCTTCAAACACTAATAAAAACGAGCCTTGGCACAAGTGATCTGAATTTATATAACAAAACAGATTTTAATGATTTGTAATTTGGATTCAAGAATTTGGTATGTCCAAAAACATTAAATAAATCAGAATACACATTACACA
>JAMKCH010009311.1:0-29690 GCA_023653785.1 Ophioderma brevispina
CGTTTTTCATTTTGTCCCGAATTGGCCACATTTTGGTGAAATAAAGAGACCCTTTGCGATATCCGATTTTCACTTCAGAGAAAAAACATGTTTCAAGGCATATTATCCGTGTACAAAGTATTTTAAAATGGACGTCCCATCGCCATATTTTTCCAGCATTGTAATGTATATCGATTGCACTGTGATGGCACAATTCATTCAGCATTAACATTGATCTCGTATTAACGTTGTTATTTGCAATGTAGGTCGACTCAAATCTATTTCATAGTATTGATGTTTTAGAATATACATATGAATAAATTCAGTTATCAATGGAGCATATTCAACAAGTGGCCTAGGGTAGGCTTTGCCCTATTCAATTTATTTTGTCATTTTGGTTGGTGGCGGGGGGGGGGCTGGGGGCGTTGCAACATTTCACAGAGCGAATTCTGTCGGGATGAAGAAGGGTATTCGCATATTAACTTACTAGAGCAATATTTTTTGGGGAAGCAAAGCACCCAATAAAAGTCAAACTCAATCATTTAAGATGAAACAATCGCGGCACCAGAAATGTTTTTTTTGGGGGATCGAGGGCAAATTTAACTTGGGGGCAGTGAAGTTCATGCAAAAAATCGCGCATCACGGTCGTAGAATTGATACTCAAGATTAAGGATTTTCACACTTTTGGAGGGGGGGGGGGTCTCACACATGCCCTTACTGCCTCTATGGCCCATTGTACTCATTGAGTCTTCTGCTCATAAAATACAAGATTCCTTAAAAGCATACCGCTGTTTGGGTGTCTACCTGCCTATTTGGACCTGCTACCCCCTTCATGAACCCAAATCTATGTATTCATGCCCCCAGTCTACTAAGGACCAATCACTATATTTCCCTTTAAATGTGACAAGTGTCAAAGTATAACATATATGACCGATTGTTCCATTTTGGTGGGCTTTTGGGTGATTAAAATGTTGATATGATTTTTCAACAATCCCGAAATGTATCCCCAGTGAGCTATTTCCCTGTATCTCTTCAATGAATTGTTCATGGTTATGTTCATTTTTAAGCTTAAAGAGATAAGAGGACATTTCCAGTCAAAATATGCCCCTCCCATTTTTAAACATTTACCATAACTTATAAAACCTGAAAGGCATAAGACCGTAACGGCATCTTCATGTAATAATATGCTTTTGTATTTTCTGGCGTGCATGTGGACATATATCCGAGGTAAGCCGTGGGGGGGGGGGGGGTGTGGTTTATGGTGCCGTCAATCGACAGCAAGGGGAGTTGCAAAAATTAGTGTTTTGTTATCCTTTTCTTTGTTCAATAAACCTACAAAGCGCGGTTGATATTCTACACAAAGTTGCAAATTTATCAAATTTTTATCGCTCATAAAATCTCGTGTCCCTGTAAATGAAGAAGACCCGTCTGGGGGTTGATTAAGTCGAAATGTCTGTCACAAATAGATCCATTGAGAAATGTTTGATGTGGTTTAGAGTTACGCACCATATTCTGGGGCATTTTTAATGTATTTTGCCCTCAATTGACATTTTGTGACCGTCGATGTGACTTGAACTTGACCTGTGCAGGTGTTTCCATATCAATTGTTTTCCAAATGTAATTATCTACCTCTCTGCCAAATTGATCGTTTATAACAATCACAATTTTTACCATTATCCGCTTAACTAACTTACATTGTGGTAAATAGACCAACTTCGGCCAAATTGAGAAAACGGGGCACCGGCACTGTCAAGGTTGCTGTCATTGTTTAGATAGGTATTTTTCCTTCCCAATTCAAGTTAGATTTCGTCTCCAAATATCATACTTTAAGAAATACGGCGTTTCAAAACATTCCGAGTTTTTCAAAAACTAAAATCAATGTAACTCATCTTAGAACACCTATCTCCGATTTTTTTTGGACTGAAATACTCAGAATTCGGCTGTATCGACTCAATCTCTTTGGTTCGTCTCCCATTTAAACAAACCACTGCGCATCGGGGATATACTTTCTGCCCGGTCATATCTTGTTCCACTGAGCGTGCCCCACTTCTGTCGGCGATTATCATGGAACATGAAAGAGTACTCCCTGCCGAGAAGCGCCCTTTGTTTGTCTATGCTTTTTACATGAGTTTGCCAAGTTCCCGCCTGTGCCAAGTGATTAATTGGGATACTCGGCGTTGCTTAATGCAATTCGGGAAGAGCTTTCTCCTCTCTCCTACCTCCATGCGCGGACGAACCCCTGGTAGTGACACGCCGTAGGCTATCGATTAGTGGATAGAATGATTCAGAATATAATTATTTAAGAAGTCATTAGTGAAGTTATGGGTGATGATTTTAAGAGGTCGAAATTAAAGTCGCCACAAATAAATTGCGGGTTTACATTCATTAGCAGTAAGATTAATAGTTTGGATAAGGAATCAAATGAATGGGTAGCAGGGCTCTCAGGAGGTTCTGTAAATTATACCAATATCGTCATTTTTGGTTTATATAATTAATAAAAAGGGACTCGAATTCAGTACAAATTGGGGAGATTAGGTCCATTACGATTTTGTAGTTGAGTTCCTCTGAAATGTATAACGCCACCCACCTACTCTTTTTTATCTTGTCAGTGCGGCGATGTTTATAACCATTGATGTTAGTGACGAGGGGCAGCATTGTCCTCTTTGACCAGTTCACTAAACGCCAAGATGGAATTTGTGATTTTCTGTTTGTAAAAGTCGGTAATTGAATCCAGGTTTTTAATTAAGCTGCGGGAGTTTTAAGTGTATGATACTGATATCGGAAGTTTTATTTTTTAAAAAACTTAAAAAAAGCAAAAAATAAAAAAAATAAAAAAAATATCATTAATTTTAATGGAATCTATAATTTACATTATGTTTATCATTATCATCATCGTCTTATTTAAGCTAAATGGGTGTTATGTGTAAGGATTGAAGTTTGTTAAATTAATTGGTTCGTCCAAGATAAAAATTTGTTTGATTTCATGAATAAATTCGGCGTCATCAATGATATGATTTAAAAAGGAAATATTGCTTCTAAGCAGTTTTTACAATACCACGCACCATCGGTTGGAGTGTGGACAGAGCAATTGAGACAATGGCTAACGAGTGTACGGCAGATTGTACCAGTGAGATGTGTTCCACCTGATACATTTGCGACAATACTTACAGAACATTTAAGAACAATTAAACAGAAACACAAAAGTATTTTGTAAATAAAATTTACAAATGCAAACTTTAAAATAAGAAAACCAATTACATAAGGTATTGTAAGGGGGATTTGCAATACCTGTTCAACAAAAAAAGAATCAATCAAAAGATTTATTAAACGCACAGCAAACCCAACATTCATTTTTTGTGACAGGGATGTTTTTATGGGAGATTAATTTTATAGCACAATCAAATGTTATCAAAAGAATAATCACCATAAGGCTGGGCAGTGGCGGCTATATCCCGGGTTTAATTTAATCTGCGTTTTGGCACTAGGATTGCTGTTGCATCCGAGATAGACCTATAGCATTGAAAGCTTCTACTAATTGGAATCTATCTTCTTAGATGTTGATCCTCTGGAAACGAGATTATCAAATTAACATGTAAGGTGTTCTGTGCTACATATACCACATTGCACCCTCTGGGGCTACTGTTTAGTTGATTACAGACAGGGTTTTACATATTGACCCTGAGGTTATTTACCTTTGACCTCTGGGTTCGCTCTGACTCGGAAAATATTTAGGGGCCATGGGCTATTATGTATACCAGTTTAACCCTGGTGCACTGTATTACTTCTAAACAGCGATACTGAAAATTTAACTGTCCCTGAGTGAGTGTGTGAGTGAGTGAGTGAGTGAGTGAGTGAGTGAGTGAGTTTGTGAGTGATATACAAAAAGGACCATAACCTGGCCCTCCAAGACGCCATATTGTAACCCATCAACCAATTTGTTATCTCCTTCAACAAAGTTTATGAGATCACTGGTACTATCGATATCTTTTGGAGCCGCTTCTCCGCAAAAATATCGCCGAGAGACAGACGATCCTTGTGCTATCTTGAAAGAGGTAGGGTCTAATAATTACCCACTCCTTTTGGGCCGTAAGTAATCCAGCTTTCAGTAACTCAGGTTCGGCTTCCTCAGTTGACTTCTTAGTCCCCTTTCATCTTATCCCCTTCATGGATCTTTTTAACAAATATTTATTCTTATTTATTAATGTGCAATATTGAACCACATTAAAAAACAACAGATGAGTAATGTTACAACACATTGCAGCACTATAAAGACCTAGACTAAAAATGTAGTATTATTAACAAAATGAAGGTCTTCTTATCCTAGTGAAAAATTGTAAGTTTGATTTGATCATTACTCAGGACAACATTCCAACATTTAAGCATGGGACTGTGCGTGGTGTTTTTCACATCGATAAACTCTTACACGTTGTAGTCTTCGGATGATCAACATAACATTTTAAAATACAGGATTATTACAAATTCCCTACAGGTTGATCAAATCATTTATACCGAAATCAGGCGATTTCGGCAAATGAACGCACAAGACGGTCAATGCCCCTATTGGAAATACAACAGATACTTATGCAAAGTGAATTTTGTGTATCAATCGTTTTGTGTCTTTTCTACCTATTTAAATAATTGCTGCTGTTTTAAATGCGCCGTTTTCAATATAATTTATATAGTCCTATAATAATAATAGTATAGTTCATCATAAATAAGCCTACCGATGTCACATTTGCCGCAGTCTCCCAGAGGTCCATTGTTGGGCTCCCGTTTGCATCCCTAAAGTAACAAAGAAAACGAAACATATCATCTGACATACTGATATGAATATTTTGAAATGAAAGCGTGATTAGAAATAATATGGCGGAATTTTAAACGGTCTGTAAAAAGAAAAATTGACAATACCATACAATTCGATTTGTATAAAAGAAAACATTTCGCCGCTTATTACCATCCAATCAGCGTGATCAATGCCCTAAATAACGGGCATTATTTACGCTCAATCAATCCAGGCTCTCGACAATCCTCCGATAAAAAGGGGTAGCCCCATTTGCACACCCACTTATCTGCTCCCATTGAATTCATCAGCCTGAGAATAACATGCACGTGATACTGTACTTTATTCCGTTAAGGCTGCTGAAATCACTGGGAGCAATAAGTGGTGCGCAATTGTGGCTACCCTATTAAAAGGCCCTAATGGCTCTTGAAATAAATTATACATATGTTACGCTGGTGTTCACCAAAACAGATAACCCTATTAGCAGTTATATTGCAATCTTTGCATGAGGAATGCAAGGTATTAACATATGGCCAGCCAAACTGTACACCCAACTTTGGGAGAGCACCAGAAGGTTGATCAAACAACCGAGGTACCATATCTTAAAATAATAACTTTTGCAAATATTAATGTCTGCCTGAGACCCGCTGCTGTGTGTGGCCCTGTAGTAAGGGGGTAAGTAACTATGGGGGTCAAATGTTCGAACTGCCTCTAAATCAATGTAATATGCTCAAATATTCCTTAGATAACCAGGAGTAAAAAGTTCAATTGGGTCACATGCGTGTGGTGCTTCCTTTCCAAATATTTGGGAAAATAGGCTAACGGTCCATTGGTTTATTCAAGAAATGTCAACGTTTGTAATACCAAGATTCTTTTGTAACAATATCAAAAATTATATGATGACACTGATTCAAAATATGCCTTTATTTTACATAGGGTTTGTTCCTTTAAAAGTGAGTGTTGTAAATTCCCCCCCTCCCCTAGAGTCCTACATGGAAATTTTTTATCCCTTCCATTAAACAAGAAATATGCCGAAAGTGCAAAAGCAGTTTCATATTTTGGGGAATCAGTATCATTAAACATTTAAAAAATATTTTTACAAGAAATTTGGCAACAAACGCTATGTTACATTAAATTTAGAGCATTTGAAACTGTGACCCATAGTAATTTTACCCCCTCCTGGGGCCACACGCAGCAACCGGGTCTCCGTCAGACATTCATATTTGCAATTTTATATTTTTTCTGATTTTTCCCGTGTTCAGATATTGGTACCTCGATTGTTTGATCAAACCCCTTCGGGCTGATATACTATACTTTCACTGTGGAAACTATTTTCTACAAAGAAAGAAATCCAACGGTTGTAATGGAGAATTTCTCAGACCATGTCCTTAGCAAAGAGCATTGTATTAGTGATTTAATGAAATCAAAATATTTCCACCGATGGACTTGCAGCTACAGGGAGATTCTTTGTTATGTACACCTGCTATACAGAAAGCGAAGGCATATAGACAAGAGAACAGCAAGGTCAAAGTCCTATTCAAATCCAGTATGTAACTACGTATACTGCCAATATTTGGCAAAGATAGTCTGGGCATATAGTCTAGACAACAATTCCAGCATCTCAAAATACTAATTTAGGCTTTGATGACTTTAAATCTTCATGATTTGGGTATTGCCAAATCCTATCGTGAAAAAATGCTTAAAATTAGCAAACCTGGTCTTCACGCATATTCCTCCAATCAATAGGCTGGGGTGTGTGAACCCCGCGACCCTCGCCCATCGGAAAAAAACGCGCCAACCCACCGGTTTTAGGTCTTGGGCTTAGAGCCGGCGTCGAATTTCCCCGCGTTTCTGCACGGACGAGGTCAGCATAAGCTTGGAATTCGTCATCATACTCAACACAAGTAGCTTCTTTTGTTTTGTCAGATGGAAGGTAATCCTATAGAATTAAAGAGTAAAGGAATATCTTTGACAACAAATCAACTCTGTTAAAAAAATCACCGTAACCTTACAAAAAGGATTTTTACTTCTTACAGCCTTAAAAAACTTAGCTATATTCATTGTATCAAAATAACATTTTTCTCTTTGTTTCCGTTGTTCCTATTTGACCTGGTCTCAATAAATGTCGGTGCGAAGACTACTGACAGGTCTACCAACTGTAGAACATACTTACCTGCGTGCAGTAAGTTTGCCAAAGCTTTCGCTGTGCTACCTTCGTCAGTTGCCTCGGAGATCTCTTCTTGTCCATACATTCCTTGTAGCATGCGCAGCATACTAGGCGAGGTCAGTCTTTACCATCGCGACTGCGTCGGTTTCCCACTTGTTTGTAATTTCGGCGGGATATCACGGCTAGCGGGGAATGACGGGATCACCTCCACGCTGGGAATATCGTGTCTGAAACAAGAATTACGCAGTTTGTAAATAATGGGACTTCAATATACTAATGAGCAGAAGATCTTTCTTAACAAGAGCTATCATTATGGAAACACACGCGTATCCTTAACTGTCACCTCGTTTTTTGGTATACAATGCAATCGCTCCATCATATACAGCCCAGTAAATTGAGGGCCAAAAGTGGTTATCGTAAAAATAATACAAATTTGCTGCGAGAGCGTTGGACATGGAGGTAATGCTACTAGAGCAGGAGCAGAATTATCATAGGGTCCTTCTTAAGCGTTCGTGCCATGCCCTCCTACATATAATGTTTTGCCCCTTTGGTAGATAGTAAGGACCTCTGTGTCAATGCAAGGTAGTTAGTTGTCTCCAACCGTGGCGTCAATTTTTCAGTAGGGGCAATTTAAGGTTACACAGGGGTCAAACATTTAAACTACTCCAAACAGTTGAAAAATTTGCCATGTGCCCGCCTAGTCCATAAGTATTCCAAATATGTATACTTTGTACACTTACGACCATTGGTGTTTGGAGTTATAGGTAAAACGGACTAAGAATGGTTTAAAAAAGGTAAATCTATTAAAGAGGTCACAGTAATTGCTCTGATTATATTTTAAATATTGGCAAAATATTGCCTGAGGAAAAGAACTCCCCTAAAAGTATAGTTTTTGGTTATGTTAAATGTTACTTCCCAGATAAAGGTAAAAAAAAGTCATGCCATGGAATTGTGTTGCCCCGTGACCTATTTTGGGCACATATCCGAAAACTATGACAGTGCGAGCTTACTATTCCTTATTTTGACAACATTAAGCGAGATGAAACTTGTTTTTTCATTTTTTACCAAAACTGAGCAACTTCTGATTTTGACCCCTGTACAATGGAAATTGGACTTTCAAACATTTTAGCCACTTTTACCCATATAACTCCAAAACAATGGTCATAGATAGTACAACTATGCATCTTTGGAATCCTTATGACTAAGACGGACAATATGACAAACTTTCAACATGTTTGGAGTGACTTTAAAAGTTTCACCCTGGGTGACCTTAAATTGGCCCTATGACAAAGTGGGACACACAATTGAGGACCCTTACAGCTTGCTGATACAGAGGGGGTCCCATACTAACTACCATAGTAGAGTTATAAACGACGAATTTGGGGAAGGTTTGAAATTTTTTTCACTTTTTTTATGTTTTTTATTAGTTGAAGGGTGTTGAATCCAAATCTTGTGGGTGACAACCTCTGGGAAATGTGGGGAACTTGGTAAAATTTGAAATCAAGTTCAAATGTGTTTCAATGCTACACCAATGAATTTGTTTCATTATAAGTATTAAAAAAAGTATAGTGTGCTATGTTACGACCTTTAGTTACACGGCTACAGCCCTTATAAGGTTCAAGTTCCATTCTGGGCAAAAAAAAAATCCAATGCTCGATTTTGGTAAACCGGTGGTTAACATTTTGCACGATCCAATACGAAGCAGAAAAATTAATTTCAATTCTTTGGGATGATAGCTCTGTTACAATTTGAGGTCATGTTTGGGGACCCCTATAGACCATGCAGATCCTGTTACATTTTTGCCACTAAGTACGAAACCAAATTGCCAAACATGGTAAAATAAGGCAAGCGGAACAATTGAAACCAGTTCAACAAAATCGGAGCACTGGGTAACGTTTACCCCCAGGATGGACCTTGAACCTTAATTAGGCTCTACCTGCTAACTAAAGGTCGGAACCTAGACAAAACATACTTTTTTTAATCCGTATAATGAGACAAAATGTCAACAAAGTTTTACTTAATATTAAGCAAGTTACAATAAGAAATTTCCCAACCTATTGAAAAATAAAACACCCAACCAAATAACTTTCCGCCGACGATATGGAGTTCCCATTGCGCACGTCGTACTCAGCTTCGCATTCTTCAGGTCTTGTTGCAACGTTTCTTGCTCTTCTCGCAACGTCTGGCACACTTAGGGTCAACGTATGGCTTGTATTTGTTGAACTATGTCTGAAAAGATATTTGAGTATATTTGATTAAAATGGTTCTGTGGTAGTAATGTACCAACTGGTTTTAAAATAGGACACCTCGTTCTGGGATGGAAGGGCCCTTGTGGAGATGTCGTGTTAAAAGGACTGTTTGCCGACTACTCTTTGCCATGCCAAGAACCCTACCCTGACATATTTCGAAATAGACAAAGATGAATGCTCTATAATATGACAGACAAGCATAGCCCCCAGTTAATTACAAAAAATAACTACAATAAAAACTGAAAACGACTGCACCAAACTCAATATTTAATATGACGGACTTCTGTTCAAAGGTATACATTTAAAGATTGTAATTATCCGTAGGGATGAATGGATATTATTATCTTCCTTGATGAAGCTTACCCACTGATGGTGATGGCGAAGGAGGAAATCTCTTGGTGATGGTGAACTGGCAACACCCGGTAAACTTGGCCTATTGGTATTTTTTTCTTCTTTGTTCCTGAAATGTCATTAAACCAAGAACAAAACATTGGAATTTGATACACATCAGCTATTATTGAGCTGTATTTCCTGATAGAATTCATGACTTTTACGAATAACTTTGCTTCTTGGGTGAATAGGTATATCTTATTAGAAACAATAAACATATATGATACCTGTAAACTTCTCAGATGATGTCAGCCAATTATGGCACCCAAACAATTTTATATCGGAGACAAATGAACATAAACGCGGTTGACCAAAACAATTAAAATGTTATTAATTGATTCTTATTCAAGGTAATTCTCCCCAGTTTTCATTGGCACACTAATGATGATATTTTAGATCTTTATTGGTGGCCATGGGGAATTTGATTTGGTGTGCCAAAGCTTAAAAAACATCAGGAAATAGTTCCATAAACATGTCAGCTATGCCGTTCTATTGGGCCACTCTTGATATCGCGGGAAAACCACAGCCAAGACCCGGCAGCTTCCGAGAGTTGGAAGTACGGCCAATATCTATATCCATTTTCGCGGAAAGGAGTCCCATTGGCTATTACCAGAGATGTTGATGTTTCTCCAATTTCAACCTTTTTAGCAAATTTTGGAAAATTAGTTTCATATTGAGGAATTGGTGTAATTTTCCAACATCTTTTGAAAACTTATAAAGGGAAGGCTAAAACTGAGCCGCATAGTTGGTTCACACGTCCCGTATGGTCGTATATTGAATGTTACCCCCGGTTTGAGACCCTTCTGAATAGCGCCCTAATTTAAAAATAAAGAATATGATTGTTAAAATATGTTGATGTGACAGTTGCTATTTTGTTTTATTATTTTTTTATATTTTTTACTTACATGTCCGATGTTACTTTATAGACTTTATAGATATTAGGAGCCATTTTGAAACCGCTCGATCACTTCCTCAACAGCGTTCTGGATGCTGGATGCAATATCTGGTACACTCGGACCTCGCACGTTGAGATATAATTTAATTGCCTGAGCAAATACACTTGGGGTTGGGTTTTTAATGCTTCAATAAGTTCGTGAATCTGGTGCTCCAGTGATAGCAGATTGTGCTCCTGGAGTCGCTTAAAGATGAAAAGTAAAGGTGGTGACGAGAGATCAGTATCGTATGGCACTGCTATACTATGCAGAAATGTTTACTGCATAAAAACGAAAATCCGATCATCTCAAACTTGAAATTGAGGCAATTTAGGTAGCCTATCTGGGAGTTCTATTGGCTATTCGAATGTAACACTAAAAATAATTTGAAATCTCGTGAGTCAGCCTTTAATTGGAACAATCAAGGAATGTAAGACGATGTTTCACGAAAACGACCTACCCGTGACTCGATACTGAATCGAATAAGGGCTTGCCAGCAGTGTGCATACCGGTGGACAGCGTATTTGTACATTACTTTTAACTGTTTCAATGTTTAATCTAATTGTAAGCATTTCCCATAGCCATAAGTTAGGGTTAAGGTCATAAGTTGAATTTATAAGATAGCTTAAGGTAATGCGGTCTGTAAGGGTGGCTTCAAAACTCAACCACGGTTGCTTAGCCCGGGTGGGTCTTCAAGATGAAACCGGTTTCTGTTGTGCAAACAATTGCGAAGCGGTTAACCGCCATAAACCACGGGGCAACCAGCGGGTGAGTTTTGAGAACCTCCCCCTAGTACTTATGAAAAAGATTTTTGGTTTTCAGCAGTAAGGGTTCCCCACAATGCTTTGGAGTTACTATTGACACACTGTGTGGTTAATGAACATGTCGGACTAGAACCTACTAGAAATTTTATAACAGGCTCGGAAATGACCTATTGATCAACAAAAAACACTCCTGACGAGGTCTATAAATTGTCTATCTACCTCATTTGGGCTCGACGGCAAAACAAAAACAAAACAAAACAAACAACAACAACAATGATTTGCTTTAAACTTTAACTTATACCCAAGGCGCCAAGAGACCAGGTCCGTCTGTAATTGAACTAGACCTAAAGTTAAGTAGTTTTTCTAATAAGACTAAAGATTATAAGAAACGAAACGTCAAGTTCAATCATTCATGATTCTGAGGCCAATTATCTTAAGGGCCGTCCAGAAAAAAAGAAAATAATAAGTCGCAGAAAGAATAACTGAAAACCAGTGTTTTGGACCACTTGACGATTCTATCTGAATTTCGCTAATAATGAGATAACATTATATTATTATACCTTTTCGATAACTTTCTTTTCAAGTGATAACATTTTCTCCTTCATATCGAAGTTTTCCTCCTCAAGATGCCACATCTCGTCGAATTCGCTTCCACCTGCTCTGTCAGGGGATGGCGGGTGTTCCTCCATTGACGCAGTTTGTTCTCTGGCAGCTGGAGTAGTGCTAGAAGCTGTCTTTTTCCCCGTAGAGGGTGTCTTTTTTCCCGTAGAAGGCGTCTTCTTCTGTCTCCTGTTATATGATCTTCGCTGCTTGGTTTGGTAGGGCGAAGCAATCGGTGTCTGAAGTGAACGTTTCGTGCATCGATAACGGCAAGTTATTTAGGAGATTTATATGTAGCTATTATAATCTTTGTGTTTATCATCATCATCATCATTATCATCATCATCATCATTATCATCATCATAACAACAATATCAATAACAACAATAGTAATAATAATTTGAAGTGTGAAGAAAACTTAAGGTTAACCCATGTAGTTTAATTACAAGACTCGTCCTTCACATATTGATCCCATCAATGTATTTGTCCCTTTCCCTTTATTTATTAGCGCACATTACATATTGAAATATATGGCGCCTTAAAACAATTATTGATACTTGGAAAAATGTTTCCCCTTATAAAGTAACGATATACCGCTGGGGTTATAAGTCGTTTCAGTTCTTCCTCTTCTTCATCACTGAATTCTGCTTCGGGTTCTTGCGGTGTCGTCTTTTGTTCTTGACGTTGTTTTCGAAGTTCCTGTAAAGTAATGGAATTTTGTTCTGCTTGTTGTTTTTTTTTAAATCATAGAAGGCAACGATTCACATTGAAGCATTATTGTCATATTACGTCCAGTTGTAAAAAATAAACGTTGCTTACGTTCCGTTGTGACATTATTTTGTAGATACTAACCTCACAAATAATGGACAATGTACAATAATACGTTTGCAACAAGCGCTATTTTCGGGCGCTATTTTAGTTAAGACACAGAGGCGCGTGTCTAAATAGAGCAGGAGCAGAATATCATAGCAACCATATTTAAGGAGTTTGTTCACCCCCCCCCCCCACTACAGAAATGTTTGGCACCTTTGGTAGTTAGGATGGACTTAGTGCATTGGTAAGCATTTTAAATATGAAAAAAAAATGTATATATAGTTTCGAAAATAATTGAGGACGCACTACGATAGCTTTTTTAAGTTTCTCAAATCAGAGAACCTTCCATGTCTTCCTACCCAGGAATCAAATTGGCAATTCGCTGGAAATCTAAGTCTATGTACACTGATTTTCAAACAAAGACACAGCTATATCTTGTCTAAAAAATACATGGATATTTATTATCCATAAGACAAGTTTACAGCTCTCCCTTTGTTTCTCTTTAAACACAGCCTTATGTATGATAACCGAACAGAAAATTGCCTAACTCTATCACTCCCGTCACTACTGTAGTGTGGTACTTTTGGATTAACATTTATAATTAATCATCTTGCACCGTCAATCTTCTATCTGGTATTAATTAGAATTTCTCGATGAAATCAACAGTACTCATTTTAAAGGTGCATTTCGTGATTCCAGCACCTTCAGTTTTATTCACGGTTCGCTAGATATCCTTGAGAAAAGCTTATTCACAAAATTTGAGTTGATTCCGATTTTGCGGTTTTGTGTTATGAGCAATTCTTTGTTTCCCACGGTACCATAGGCCACTGTGCTGTAATTTTTGTCCGTTTACGGACAGAAAATACAAAATCGCGAATTTCTTACAAATACGACCGAATTTTCACGTAATATTTGGTACACATGGATTACTAAGGCTAACGGTTCAGATGATATAAAAATCTCAACTTTTTCAGGTAAGTCGGGGGGACGAGGTTGTTGATCACGAAATGCCCCTTTAAAGCCATACCTTTCTGTATTTCATGATTTGGTCTCTGTATTTCTCCTTTTCTGATGTCAGCAGAAGATTATCATTGGTTAACTTTGAGTTTTCTTTCACAAGTTGTTCAATCTCCTGTAATAAGCAAACGGAATGATAACAATTTCTTTTGGATACTGTATAGTACCTTCATTAGATCTGCTATCGGCCTCTACGCCTAATTTATTGATCCTTTAAAGTGCATAAATGAGTATGCCGATTTTGTCACACCATGCCTTACACTGTAATTTCGCTAGTTTCCTTGCGAGCTTACATTTAGTCAGTGTAAGTTTGCGCACTCGAAACCGCCTGAAGGAGAAATGGAGTACAGACTTTTTCTATTTGATAGATTTTAGCTATACCAAGCCAATAATTTTTGAGGGTGTGCAAAATTTGGTGCAGTGGCTTTTTTGAAAATCCAATATGACTGCTACCATTCCCAAAAATCCCTGAAGTATTTTCTGATTTATGGCCATTTGAATGAATTTGAGAGTGGTAGCGGCCAATTGATTTCTAGAAAATGTCACTGCACTAATTTGGCACACCCTCCAGAAATTATTTGACTTAGGGGTGCCTCATAACAAAACCGATCGATAGCAAAAGTCTGTACCCCATTTCCACCCCCCTGCGCCAAAATTCCTATGACTATTTTTGCACATAGCCACGTCATGATTTACCACCCGCAATCAAAATCACTTGAAAGTCATCAATTATATATAAAGTAATATTTAAAGTAATATATTCCTTCTCCATATCGAATCCGTTAAATCCCCTTTTATAATAACTCATTTTGCATATTTTATTAGCTCGATATAATAATTTTAATTATGTCGAGATAATGTTTAAAAAAAATATTGCTAGCATGTCACTCGTCCGGACTCGTACATTTTTCCAAAATATTCAGCCGGTGTAGACGTTTTTTATTCTATCTAGTAGTCGAACCAATAACAAAATCTGCGCTCAAGATCAAAACATGTGACATGAACTGGTGCCTATCGGTTGACTTTGCCGATGTGTTGATGTTAATTAGTGGGGCACATGTGGTGCAGTGGATCGGCGCTCGGCTCATAAGCATAGGTTGTGGGTTCGAAGCGCACCATTTGCATTATTTGATGTTAATTGACTCAATTATTTAAAGAGGCAAGTGTAAACCTGTACTGTGAAACTAAAAACTTCTGCCTGTTTTCATAGGTTTGATGGCACTAATTCGAGACGAAAATTTGGGTATACATGTAGTTGTATTCTCCGTACTTCTCCTCTCATCGCTTTCGTCAAGTAAACTTGTTTCTAGCTTCTTTCCTTCACTTTTGGGCACTTGGGACACTTGTTTTGTTCCAATCATTTTGTAGAAAAAGCCCTATATTTTTTTTCGCGAATGATCTTACCTGACTTTAAAACGTGCACCTTTTGTTCCAAACTGCAATTGTAGAAAAAATACTCAATTTTATTGTATTAAAGAAAATAATCAAGGTAGGATAAGAATAATTGATATAATTGATAGTATATGAAAAATAAAACAAAAGAGTTGTAGTCAACTATACATTGTAGTCGACAGGGCACATACTTCATCATCGTCATATCATCATAGCATATCCTTTATATCAACAAACATAACTAACATCATTAAGAGAGCGTTGTACCAGAAATCTTATGGGAAGGGGGTGGCGGTGGCGAAGAGAACCAATGATTCTATTATAGTAGGAGTGGTCCTATGGCAAAACGATCATCGTGTCAATGACGTCGCCCGAAAATGGCTATTGACACTATCATCGTGTCAATATCCCCTCGTCCATTATAATAATTGATCACCCCACTGTCGTTCATCATCTGGTTCTCCTGCATGTGTAATCGGGTAGGTTCAATGGCTCCGAAGTTTAGACGGGTGTTGGTTATCAAACGGTGCATACCTTGCGATTTTCTTCGTTATTTTTTTTTTAAAAAATGATGTGATATTGGTCTGTTTACCATTTTATATACTGTTTCTATTCCAGCCATAGTAGAAATGCACGCTCAAAACAACTACCTTTGCATTTCATCCGCGTGCCTTTGTATTGCTCTTGACGCTTTTTGAAGTTGAGCTTCTACTTCGTTCAATACCTGAACAAAAATAACGCCATAAATTGTAGGAATATTACACTGGATACCTGAATGTTTACCAATGTATAATATTCACACCTGAAGTGAATAACTGAAAACGACGTCAACTTTATTATGTAATAAAAGATGAGCTCTAGTATTTTCTGTCGTGCACGTGCACGACAGAAAATCAAAACATGCTTTTCTATCATGTCTATATGAGGCCAACACAGGTCGCTCAATAAACCCTCTCAAACGTTCAAATGCAGTGGGCCATATTCCACTGTATGAGATTCCTCCAAAATGTTTTGATGGTTTTCCAGCAAACATTGACCTGCTCAGCCCAATCTCGATATGCACTTTTTCATCCTTGACAGTTTGAATGGGGAAGTGGGTAATTTAAACAGAGATAAATTTGTAAATGTTTATGTTAAAATTTTGTATCGACATATTCATAATGTAAAAGGTATAGTTTTGCTATATCTACAACCTCTTGTGTTTGCACGGAAGGTCAAAATCTGTTCAAGTCATCAGGGGTAAATGTTTGTTAATGATCCCTTTGTTTTAAATTGGGGGGGGTTTTAAATTGTTCATATAACCTTTTTTTATATGTGTGAAATCATCAGGTCACGAAATTTCCAAAAAGAGACAGACATGAAATGTACAGAGAAGTAAGGAAAGTGTATCGAGCGAGAGAAAGATAAGCAAGCAGACAATAGAGGAGGGCAGACCATAGATGGAGAAGAAAAAAAACGAGGTATTGAGACGTAAGTACTATGAGGGATGGGTAAGGAGGAGGAGGGGGGAGGAAGGGAGAGGAGAGAGAGAAGGCAAGGGGATTCATACCCGATCCCGACTTTTTTTTTTTTTCTTTTTTTTTATTATAAAAACTTCACTTTTTTTTTCTATTTAATCAAACCCCACCGCCCCACCAAAACTTTATGCCCTCTTCTTATTCTGGTGATGAGGGCTACGATCTTCTTCGGAGGCAGTTTCCAGTGAGCTCCAAACGTTTCCAATGACATGTCTTTCTCTTCCTGTCTGAAATCGAAAAATGCAACAAAGTCATTCATATCTACAAACATCACGTCATGTTTTACCAGAGAACCTTTTTGCGTTTCCACAAGTCAGTCATTTGTAGCTTGTTGTAATAACCGAATTGTTGATACTTATGAAACCATTTTTTTTTGGACCAAATGATTACAATTGAGGAAAGAATACAATGTTGCCATACATGAATTTTACTGAAATCAAATAGTTATGGAATAATTACGGATTAATGTGAATACGATTTCCTAGTTTGCAATTATTCGTTTTCAAATTCGAGTGCAGCAAGGTACAAGCTCTATATATTTACATTACACATAATGAGTTTTAATTGCGCTGCAATTCATTTAGATTTGACACTTGAACCCTTAGTCGTGGTCGGGTCCACAGCCGGCAACAAGGAAAATGGTTTCACTTTCTGTTTATAGTGTTTCTTAACTGATTTTTTCCGCTGAACACGATGGTACCTGCAGATTTTTTAAAAAGTGTGCCCAAAGTGGTCCCCCGGGGACTCCCTAGGGTGGGGTTGGGGGGGGGGAATAGTTAAGTTTGGTATACATTGACCACTTTTGGTTGTTTTTGGTCTCCATCTATAGGTTTTTCGGGCATGACATTTTGATTAGAATACTTTCAAAATCCAAATTGCTGCCTTAGCCCCACATTCAAAATGGCTGCCCAAAGGTGGATTTGGATGTTAGGTACATATTGACCCATTTGAGCAATTTGTTGGTTCTTTTTGTAGTTCTGTTACATGTCAAGGTGGGTAAGGCAATTCCAAAATCCAAAATGGTTGGCGCATATGAAAATATTCAAATTCCAACATAGCTGCTGTAAGTCAAAATGTAATTTCTTCATCATTTTGTATTTATTGACACGTTTAACAACATTCAATTGCTGCTATTTGGTTACAATATTTTTTTTTCAAATGGCGTCTTTTTATTAACCATCAATTAAATTGGATTCAGAGTGTTTTTTTTTTTGGCGAGCGCGTCATATTTTGTCTGGATTTAGAAATCTTAACGATGGGAGTCAGTTTTGGTTAATTTGGTGTTTTTATGCATAGCGACAACTAGACTCTATGCACCTCCATGCTACAATATACGGGAGATACCTTTCACGTATTGTACATGAGGATCTATATCTGGTTGGCAAATATTATTGTTCATGCGCACATTGTCCAAAGTCCAAATAGCTACCCTTTTCCAAAATTCAAAATGGCTGCCCAAATAGTGAGTTTTAGATTCATTAGGTGTATGACATATTTGGCAATTTATGGTTTCTATTTATAAGTTGTTTGACAGCGCGCGATGGTTTAGGGCAAATACAATTTCTTCAAGATTTGTGTGTTATGACAATTTTTTACTTGGTGTCCATATATTAGGTTATATTGGGCGTCATAATTTGATGAATTTAAAACGAGAGCACAATGATCAAATGGGACGGATAGAGAATGGCTAGTGCATTACGGAAACAATGAAATATTAAGTTTAGATTTTGCAAAAAGAACTATGTTTAATTTTCACCAAATGGGTGAAATACCAGTGGTCCTTTAAGGGTTAATCTGTGCACACTCCACATGTGCCATGTCCAAGTTCCTTTTGACAAGTTTAATGGTCATACCACCCATTTGCAGAACATCTTTATTATACTTAGATTTTACAAAATGAGGTCAACCTATTGCTGAAGGTCAATTAAAAGTGCACCTTGAGTAGTGGGCCAGTGATTCCTTTTAATGTTGATGGTTACGGCATTTGCAGAAGGTATAGCTTTCGACAAAAATGGAGTCAAACGTCACATAGGGTCAGTAGAGGTCAATGGGTGATGTACCATATTTGGTCTGGAAGTGGTTTGTAGGTGCCGCAGCATTTTATTTGTAGAACAGTGTTTTATTAAGATTTTGGACAAAATGTGATCAAAGAGCAACATAGAGGTCATTAGTGATCAATCTGTGCAAACCCCATTTTCGTCATTCATATCCATATAACTTCTGGACCAGCGCTTGTTTGTTAGTATGTCATAGCATTGTATTTGCAAAAGACATGTTTTAGATTGGACCAAAATGGAGTTCAGAAGACATGTAGGCACATAGTAATTTTCAGTCGTCATATAACCTGTGAGTGTGGCCCGGGGTCTTTTGAGGAATTTTTTGGTTATTCAATTTTATTTGAGAAAATAGTGTTACAGTATATATATATATATAATATATATATTATATAGAGATATAGTTATACTTATAGATATATATATATATATATATATAGGGGTCAAAGGTTCAGGTAGGGGGTCGTTAAATAAAATCCGTGTACACCACGAGTATTTTGCCAGGGTGGTTTTGAGCAAGTTAATGGTGGTCTCAACCTTTATTTTCAAAGCGAATAAGATTCTAACAAATGGAGTCAAAAGTCACATAGGGGTAGTAGAGGTCAATATTGTGTATTCACTATTGAGTCCTGGACCAGTGGATATTTTAAGCTTAAGGTTTGCGGTTCTTTTGAGCAAGTTGTTGACTATAAGTCTATATTTATTTCTTCTTATATATTTGTCAAAATTGGGGTTAAACGTCACACAGGCATCAGTGGAGGTCAATCGGTGCATACTCAACCTCTCTAAATTCTTAAATCCCATTTCGCCCTTTTCAAAATCGCGGAGAGGAACCCTGCTTATATTAGTGGAAGGAAATTGCTCCCAGATCTAACAAAGACAAATAACGCTACCTCCTTTTTGCGGTGATGTCATGTAGGTAGGCATTTTCTCTAAGGGATACAGCCCTTAGGTCCCTGGGGTCCCTAAATCCCGGGGGGCACTTCTCAATGACAAGGGGGATCATCCGTGTCCAAGCCATCACAAAAAGCACCGTAAATACGTATTTTCGAACTTGATTTTCACCCCTAAACAAAGTATCAGCAGCGCAATTACCTACACTAAGAATACTCATGGAATTTGCGCCCTAAACAAAGATCAGTAGCGCAATTTTGCATACCATAAAACAAGATTGTCTTCTCCATTACCATAAACAAGTAAGTGATGCTGATTACCCCTTTATACCGTAAAACCCAAACCTATATTCTTTTGGACACCAGAGAGGCTTGTGTGAGCTTGGTGTATTCAGAAAAATATGGGGAAAGTTATTTTCGCCAGGCTATGTATCCGAGGAAGGATTTAAAAGGGGAATGCATTTTGAGCCAGAGGCGTATCCAACAATTCTCAGGAGGCGGCACGGACTAGTCGAAAAAAAAATCAACGATATGGTGAAGAGAGGCCAGTGCGTACATGCAATCTTCACTTTCCAAACGCAATTTTCATGCGGAATTTGATGAAATATAAATTTTAAATTTGTAAGTGATTCACTATAACAAAATTAGGTATGATAAATGGGCTTATAAAAAGTAAAACAGACTGATGGGTTAAAGTGTCACAGAGAAATTCAGATAGTAAGTGGCGCGGGAGGGGTACCGCTCTCTCTCTCGCGCGAGCGCGGAAACCATGCCAAGCAATGTTGCTTTCCGAATACATTTTCTCATGCAAATTTGATAAAAAACATTGATATCTGTAAGTGGTAACTTAAAAATGGCATTCTTTTATCGGCCACTGATCGACGGTATAAACCAGTAAATATATGTCATGCTGTAGGGGCAGGGTTCTATTTGAACTAATCATAAAATTAAAGGTGTTCATGGAGAGTTCGTAAGCGGCACGGGGCGGATCGCAGAAACCTGAGATATTAGTTTTTCAAGAAATTTCATGGGTCTAAAGATCCGGGAGAATTCGCATTTAGGGAACGTTATTTTCGGCACTTATTTCCGCATTTGAAGCGCAAGCGATAAATCGGCATTTTCCCCGAAAATTGCGGAATCCGCTCATATTATTCCACCCAAACAAATTATGACCCAAAAGTTATTTTACAAAGTTATAACACCATAGAATTGACTACTTTGAATAAATTATGGTTTTTAATTGCTAAAACGTTGTCCGTTTCATGGGTAAGTGATAGGCTGTACTAAAAATCATGTGCATGGTTCTAAATTTTGGAAATTTAGGGATGTGAAAGCACAGGTTTGAAGACAAGTACAGAATTCCGGAACACTTCAAAAAAACTTTTTTTTATGTGAAAGAATATGGACCCTAAATGCGCAGTACTCATTTAGAAATTATAACCCGTTTTTTCTGAGTTGGGGTGATTTTTAGACCCTTCTCACGTTACGTACGTGCCTGATCCTGAAAAAAATACCCTTTTTACGTGGGATCTTGGACACGGATGATACCCCCTTGTCTATGAAGACGGATCCCCCGGGCCTAATGACTTCGAAACCTGACAAAAGGCAGGGTCCGCTCCGTGATTTTTGAAAAAAAAAAATGGCAATTTAGGGTATATTAAAGGGGTATGGGTCCTAGAGTTTGTTTTAAGGTGGTTATTGAAAGCATTTTATTGCGAAAAGGGGTCAAGGTAATTGTACTCAAAAAAAACAAAAAAAAAAAAAACAAAAAAAAAAAAAAAAAAAAAAACACAAAAAAACACGGTCATTAATAGAAGTAAATTGTGTGTGCACCATATGAGTTTCCTCTCGGCTATTTTGGAACAGTTTGGTGGCCATAACACTGTAATTTGCAGACTTTTTTTAGGTTTAACAACATGGGTCAAATGTCATTTCGGGTGATTAGAGTTCAAATGTATTGCCCCACTGAGTGTTACTGTACAGTGTTCTTTTGAGCATGTTTGTGGTCACAGTTACTATTGCCGAAATGCAGGATTCGGCAAACTTCCGGAAGAAACCCCTATTTATTCCGGAAGAATGGAAGGAAATGAAAAAAGGGTTTCTTCCAGTTTCTTCCGGAAGAAACTGGACGAAATTGGAAGAAACTGGAAGAATAAAGAACTGTATTATGAACAACCATAACTAAATTTCACCCATATTCATCTGCTTTGCACTTCAAATCATCACGGCTACTGAGCATGTTTGGTGGTCACAGTTACTTATTTGCCCAGAAAGCAGGTTCGGAAACTTCCGGAAGAAAACCTATTTCTTCCGGAAAGAAATGGAAGGAAAAACTGGAAAAAAATGTGTTCTTCCAGTTTCCTCCGGAAGAAAGAAACTGGAAGAAATGAAAAAACTGAAGAAATTTAAAGAAAGGTATTATGAACAACATACTAAATTTCACCATATTCATCTGATTTGCACTGCTCAAATCATCACGGCTACTTTAGTACTTTTAAATTACACTCTCAGACTGTTTTTTTTTCAAAAAATTAATTACCCCATTTTCTTTAAATTTCACCAAAAAAAATAAAAAAATTAATTTTCACAATTTGTTTTGATTGCTATTTGCAAATTATTACAGATGATAATTGTAACTTAATTCCGAGTATTTCCATGTGGCACAGTTATTCTATCACAGTTCGTAATTGTAGAGAAAGATATGAAAAGTGTTAAAATCTGTATGGCCAATTTGTTAATTTTAAAATACAAATCATAAAAAGTAGAACCATTAGTGTTCTTTGTGTAATTGCTTAGTGGGGAGAAACCTGGGTTAGGGAGCTATAAATATTTTGAAGATGTTCAAAAAAAAGTTTCTTCAGGAGACTCTGCTTGGTCTTGCTGGTGGGAAAAAGTGGACAGTTTCGTCAGTAATTTTTTTTATATTTAGGCCTTGTGAATAAATGTGAGTTTAAATATGCAATTGATGGGGTCGATAGGGGGGTCCCTGGAATGGGTATTCTTTGAATTATTTCACTATTATTTCATTCACATGAAAACAAATCAACAAATTAAAAAAACAAAAAAACTAAAAAATCTAAAATTTTTAAAGATTTTTTAGTTTCTCCGCTTTCAGTGGAAGAAACTGGAAAGAAAACCAGTTTGCTTCCAAGTGGAAAAAAACCGCGGAAAAAACCGCGGTTTTTTCCGCCTGGGGAAGAAACTGGCGAACCCTGGCAGAAAGGGTATATATTTTGACCAAATGGGATCAAGGTCACATAGTCATTAGAGTCATAAAGGGAACATGAGGTCACAAAGGTATTCGGTGCATTACACGAAGAGTCCCGGACCAGTTGGTTCCTTTAATTTATTTTTGTCATATACATATGTCTTTGTCAGCTAAATTTATAGAATTTGAGAAATAATGGGGGTCACAGGTCATATAGGGTCATTAGAGGCCTGCTGGGGTTACACTGTATACACTCAATTAGTGGAGATAGGGTCCGTTTTTTGTGTGTGTGTGTGTGTTGCCTGCCTTATATTATAGACATATTGTCCTATCTGTTGATGTTGTTGTTGTATGTCTGTTGTTGTTGATGTCTGTTGTTGTGATAAAAAGGTTTACAATCTTTGCCGTGATATCCGCAAACTTCGATGGATTTAAACCAAACTTAAACATAGATAAACATGGAATCCCTCATTTCCTGACGAGGTCAAAGGTCACATACCAAGTCAAACGTCATGTGAGGTCAAATTGTAAGATGTTAAACACGTAAATGTAAAAAACGACATGATATTAAAGAGTCATAGGTGCGACATTGGATCCCTCGTTTATTGATGAGGTGAAAGTTCACCTGGCAATGGTCAAAAGGTCATGTGAGGTCCAGTTGCAAAATAGCTAAAAATGTAAGATTACCTCAATTGAAAAGTTGAAAGTCATTGGAATCAGACTTGGTCAGAGGTGCAACATTGGAGTCCACATTGTTGATTGAGATCGAAGGTCACATGCCAAGTCAAAGGTCAGTATAGAGGCCTATCATTTACTAAACCAACCACGGCATGCGACACATCGTTCGAGTACCAATTGTATTTACCTTGTTTTGATTTTGTTTTGTACTGTAATCTTCATAAACAACTAAATAGTCAAAGTCAACTTCAGTCAAGAAGACCAGGACACTGTTTTTTTACAGTTTCAAGGTGGCGAGATATCAACGGTGGTGACTTTGTGAAAGTGTTTAGACTAACTCTAATAGAGGAAGCTCCCACGCGCTCGGAGAGGGTGTCGTAGCAGTGTCCTTCATTTGGCAAACAACGAAAACAGCCATGTGCGCATGAACCCAGATATGGTTCCATCAGCGTACCAATACCGAAACGTAAAGCGAGGATATGGTAGCAGGAGTGCATAGCGTTTATCTAGTTAAGCGATTAATAGAAAAACGCAAAAATTCTCACCCAACTGACTCCCACGCTATATTTCAAAATCCAATCCACAAAAGATCAGCCCCCTGATGAGACGCAGCTTGTGACAATTTTCAACACAAACACCACATACACTCCGACTAGTAAGAAAAATTAAAGCATGGCGCGCTCGATCCGCAAACACCTCTCAATTCAATTGAACTGATAGGTTAATAAAAAAAAAGCAATTTGGAAAATTTAAACAAATTGCAGCCATTTTGAATGTGCAAACATTATAGAGTGACCTTTTAGTTGCCCAATAACATATACATATTTTTCCTCCAAGACATGCAAAAAGTGTTAATATTAACCAAATGTTGAGAATTTACCTTTTCGGGAAAATTTGATTTTGACAACAGCAGCTGCTATTTCAAATTTGAATATTTTTGGACAATGGCAGCCATTTTGGGGTTTTTGGAAGTTGCCTTACCTACCTCATGATGCCAAACAAACCCCTTTTTTGAAAAGAAAAGAACCAAAAAATGCTCACATTGTCAATATCACCTAATCCTATACTGCCCAAACTCACTGTTTTGGGCAGCCATTTTGACATTTTGGGCATAGTCAGCTATTTTGGATTTTGAAAGCTATTTTAATCAATTTGTCATTCCGAAAACCTATAAGATGGATACAAAACACCAAATTGGTCCAACTGTATACCAACGTTAACTTCCCCCCCCCCCCCCCACGGAGTCCCCGGGGGACCACTTTGGGCACACTTTTTAAAATCTCCGGTACCATCGTGTTCGAGCGGAAAAATCAGTCAAGAAACACATCAAACAGAAAGTGACCACCATTTCCTGTTGCTCGTGGCGTGACGCCGACTATAGCATAAAATCATCAAGTTCTGAGTGTGAGTTGCAACAAAGCGCGCTTATTAGAAGTAATAAGCTTTAATTAATCAGCAATAAATTAGACATATTATGTCTACAACTCTAAGCAACAGCTCATGCCAGAATTGCGCATGGCTCGCTAGGGCTTTCCAGCAATGGTTCACTTCCAATATGCGATGCCGCTAAAACAATGGAACCGCTGAAGCGAATCTGGCTATAAGTAGGCCCAAGTCTTGGCTAAATGGTTAAATTTTGAGTAATTTATGATACACATAATCATAAAGAGGTATATAAGTGGTATGGAAGAATAAGAAAGCGGTTAAATGGACCCTATTTTGTGGTAATTCTAATCCACTACACTTTGTTGCAACTTCAATGCCAATTATCATATCCCATGAATCGCTACGAAGTAGTTGGCATGACTCCTGGATCACACCACCTTTTGGAATGCATTTTCTGTTTTTCTGCCACAGCGGCGCGCGTCTATAAGCGATTAATTTTGATCTTGTTCAATCTAGCGTGCTACTTGATAACGTGCCTGCAGGATTTGACGTACCCCCGCCACCCCCGCCCGCCCTCACCACCCCCCCCCCTCCCCCAAAAATGCACGCAACATTAGCTTAACGTAGTTGTTGACGCGTGGCGATATAGGGTCGAGATTTCTACCAATTCCTCTGATTTAATGACTGTATCTCTTTGAGAAGTGGCATTTGTAATGTGCTTTGTATTGCCATCTGACCTCGTGTTGGGGTTATAATTCACCGTGTAAATTTGTCAATCAAGAGGGGTGTAATGAAATGCCCATTATTTTCCATTACTTACTAGTCTATCATTTCTTGAACTTCCCCACAACTTTCTTTTGTATGTTCCTTCCTGTTTTGGGGTTAAAAAAAGAGCCGATACGGATATCAATGATACCGTCTAATCTTTTGACTTAAAACATTTTTTTCAAGTGTGAAATACCTCACCGCGCATATCTCCACAGAAAATTTTATCCTTAGAACCTGATAGAGAATATTTTTGCTTATTTTTACCATCACGTTCATCGATAGCTGTTCGACGTTAGAGCGACCTGACATGTAAGCTGAGCGGAAGGCCCAGGTTCGATTCACGATCAGTAGGGAATTTTTCAATTTCCTCGGCCATCTCAAAGGAAAAAATTAATTACTATTATTCGATCATCACTGTCGCAGTACTAGGTAGTTTGTTACAGTGTCCTCCCTGTTGTGGGTGACTTGCAAAGATTTCAAAATACTGCATGGCGCGGATGCACCTGAAAGAAGTTAAACGACAACGATCCGTGGTAGTTCTGCTTTCTGTAAATCTCTTCTTTGGAGCATTCTTAAAGAGGACGCTGTCCAGCAACTCAAGACTACAAGGTTCTGTATATCGTTTGAGGACAAAATCTGCAAGCTTTTTGTAATAGCAGTCCGGGATGCAGTAGTCACTTCGCGAGGCTGTTCTATTTCAGGACGGACCAAAATCAAGCATTTAATATACGTTCAAGGACGACAGCCGAAGTTGCTTTTAACATGAACGGGTACAAATCATAAACTTTAAATCCTGGTATCGAATTCTGCTAATTTTCCCTCTCTTTCGCTGCAGCTATCTCATTTTCAATTATATTTCCGATTCTTTTAGTCTAATCCTTCATTTAACGCCTTCTTGAAAATCTACTACTCCTGTAACAACCTTTCAGAAGTCAGAAAAGGTTGGTTCAGGATTTGGAATATCCCTAAATAATTTTACATATAATAAATGCAAAGTCCTTTTAAAAATACATCTTACTTTATATTGCCGTGTCCTCTCTCTATCTGGGTACGTTTATATCCAAGTTCAAGCCGCTGTGTTCACAAACGTGGAAAGCTTGCCAGCGCGATTTCCTAGAAAATGTAGCCTTGTGTGTACTTCTAAGCCCATGATTACTTCCAGTCGTATGAGCGATTTCTGCGCATTAGCATGCGTACACTTGATCTTGAGTCAAAATCCGGTATTTTTGTGTTGCGCGAACGCCAATCGCTCGCTGCAACTGGTAGTATATCATGGGCTTTTTAAAAGTCCCAGGAAAAGCAATATGAATTGATGTGGTTTGTGTAAAGTCTACAAGGATGGACCGAAAGCATTTTGGTGACTGGTGTTGATCTATTTCTGACACATCTGCCTGAAAATGAAATAGTTTCACTAAGATTCACTGGTGTGTATTTTTGTTTTCTGGCCTGTTCACGTGTAGGGAATGTCACATACAAGATTTGGAGTAGGTTTATCATCTCATTGTCTGGGACCCTTTAAATTCCAAGCTAGAAGAGGTCCTTGGGATTGGTCCCTTTACATCTCTCCATTGGATAGTCTTGAGATTACGATATTCTAGAATCTTTGACGACACAAAATTCTGCAGCCTTTGCAAATTCAGTCCAGGTTGCAATATTCATTCCACGAGTCTGTCTTACGCAAAATGTCACTTTCAGGACAACAGAAAACCGTTGATTCCAAAATATTACCGCAATTTGCTTCAATCGGACAGCAAAATTATTTTACATAAAACTGTAAAATACTCGATTTTCTAAAGTTCATTCTATCTGCAGCATGCAGATCGCAATTGCTTGCATTAACTGGAGATTTAAATGTTATGCAAATATATTACTGCCACCAACCTGAAATACCTAGCATCTTTATGACAAGAAGATTTCTACGGAAAGATATCCATGCATGTAAACATACAATACTTTCCCTCAAAATAAAATTCAAGAAATCCTCTTAAAATAAATAAGAAAACCTTTTTTTAATTAAATCATAAAAATCAGGTACTATAAACAGGTTAATAATGAAAAAAATACATTCCTCTTAAACGCTATTGGCGACATACGGTATGGATACTATCTTACTTGGCCAGTGTTCCATGTACCTTCCATGTACGCTTGTTGTACCATGATTCGTTAAGTTTCTTCAGTTTTTGGACACCATTAGGGTCGTTTCCAACGCTGTCAAACCTACAATTTATTGAGAGACAAAGAAAGTAATGCTTATTTTTTATAGATAAATGTACTACATTATTAGAAACAATATAATACATTCTCATCCAGTTATTGGAACTACCTTTGAGAACAATTTGGACGATTGTGTTTTGGGCAACTTGTAGGCAAGACGGGCAATGGTAATTCGGCACATTGACATTTTCCCCACTTGTTAATACCCATTTACTTACCTTCCTTTGTCACATATTGTGAAAGCACACTCCCACCGTGTTGCTTTTGGAATTGCATATACCAGTCCTACCTGTGCATTTCGACAGTGGAAGAAGGTGGTTAACAAAAACCTTAGTGATTTCACCAATCGCGCCATTTAGGCTAGGCAGCACAATAGACTTTTTGCCCATTCTTGAATACTGAATCTCATTGCTGTAACCATGAGATTAATTAGTCTGTTACAACAGACTGATTAATACCCCCATTTACGTGGTCGTCTTGGCACACAGCGCCGCCCCTTGTTAAATTACGGTCAGAAAGTATTTGAGCCACGCGACCTGGCAAATCTTTCACTGCTGCTAGGGAGTTCACAATGTTTCGTCGTAACATCCCCAGTGGCGGTATACGTTTCATATAGAAGTCCGCATTGAAATGCAAATGAGGGTTATTGCGTAATCATTCCGTCAAGCGCTACTGTGCAACGTCATATAGCGCATGGCGGAATCAAGTGTAATACCTCATTTGCATCAATGGGACTTCTATAAAACGTCTACCCAATGGCTGACACGTACACAACCACTTGTTAACATATTTGGACCCGGCAAATAGCCTGAGTTGGATTTTTTTTTAGTACACTGGATATTGCGCAATACTTGGCCTATCGTAAGATTTACGCACCAAATATCCTAACTAAATTAATTGTCTTTTAGCTGGACTAGTTTTAATAAGGTTTATTTGAAAAAAGACGAAAATAACGTGCAAATACTTGAAAAATTCTTACCTTATAGCTTCCTCAATTCTCGCTTGCTGCTGTCAATTCATGCCACACGCCATGCTTATAAAAAGCTAGTGAGCTAATTGGTCTTTTTTGTCAGGAACCCAGTTTCTAAAATCAGATCGACACCTGATTCGTCGTTTTTTTGCGATATCCAAGGTACCGCGAACCCGTTTTTCATTCCTTGTTCCGCTAATCGCAGAGCCCTTTAACACAGCGTCTGACTGCTAGGGAGTCCCATGATGTAGCGCATGTCTAAGAATATCCCGTCCATGATTAGCGATGCGGAAACGGAATGGTGGCTCTGGTGTCCCAGCGGACAGATCGATGGAGCGTAAATGGGTAAATCATATTCCGTATTACGGGGTAGAAAATTACCAAAACCAAGTAATACATTCCCGTATTGCTTGATGATTACACCATATTATGCGCCTACTTTACAACATACATTAAATCAATCTACAGATATAATTATCTTGTCGTCTGTGGAAGAGAACGTTCCTGGGCCAGTCCCCCAAGTCCTTTATGATTTACAATCCAATATGGATGAACACACTGGTGTGACTATAACTCTGGTAATCCAAAACAAGATTTCTGCTTGATCATAAATCCTTCCTATGTTCATGTACAATGTTCACATGTCCATGCGTGTTTTACGACGAATGACTATGAGGCACTCTTCAGTTCACAGAGGTAAGTTTTAAATATTTTTTTCTCCAAATTCTCCAGCTTCACAGTAACTACTCTGCCAATTCAACTAGCGCGCACTGCTTAGATACTGAATCACTGTGGCCATAACAATCTAGCTGGTCTAGAACATGAAATGTAGATCTAATGTAGAATCACACTTGGGTTAGGTTGCTGTGCATTTTAGTCCAATTTCTTGAGTTGTACTTTGTAGACCTCATGATAGCAC
>JAMKCH010009312.1:0-30087 GCA_023653785.1 Ophioderma brevispina
CTACGAACAACAAAGTATAACTTGAATGGAAAGCGTGCTCAAAATGACGAAGTTTCAATGTCCCACTGCTTACACAATAAAGATCATTTTTCCTAAAATTTTTTCCGATTTTAGATATGCAAGTTCATAATTCTGTAAAACTTTCATCGCCGAATCTCGAAATGAGACATTTGGTCGATTGGCCTGTTTGAAGATTCGTCGTGCGATATGTATTTTAATTGGCTCTGACCTATAGCCCTATGTCAGGAAATTGAACCTTTTTTATCGGGTACTTCGGTGCTCGCAAGACACGAAAAACGAACACGCAATCGCTAAACGGTCGTATCCATTTTTTTTCCACATCTTTCGATATGTTTCCCAGTCTTGAAGAATTGTTTCAAATCCTGGTTTCAATTTACGCCAATTTTTTTTTTAATTTTTAGAATCATGTGGAGGGCCTATTTTCTCCAGAGAGTGATTTTATTTATGAAGTTCATGTTAATTGTTGGCAACCATTATAAATGTATTCTACTGGGTTCGACTATTCAGAAAACGATGTTGCCATTTTTTCCGTTGACTTTAGTGGACCTGACACGAGGTCAAAGCTCAAATGGTCTACATGTCCAAGTAAATCGACCTTGGTATCAAATGTGCAAATTTCCATCACAATGAATTTGTATATGATTTTGTTTTTTTTACTTGAGCTTTTGTTTTCTTGTTATATGCAAATAACTAATTAGAGACAATAGTATGCATAATTTTGCCTTATTCATACCCCCGGCGGGGTATTCCTGTCCCAAGCAGAGTTAGGTCCTCATGTTTTTGACCATTTATAGGGGAACCCTACCAACCCCATGATACCTTGCTATTAATGCCCATGTCTGAGGAAATCCAGTTGTTTCCATGAACAATGTCCAAGAGAAAATGTTGACATAGTCTAGATCCCTCGTCTTACCACAAGCTTTTTTTGTAACCACGGTTTCCGGGGGGGGGGGGGGTTACATCCGCCCTCGAGATTCGTTATAAAGCACCCGACCTTATGATTTTTTATACCAGTGGGATATATGGTCCTCGCTCTTTTTCCATTTATCAAATAATTACCATATACCTAGTATGATGTGCTTTACCATGACGTCATAAAGTCATTGTGCCGACAAAATTGGGCATTTCTAGAAAATAAGCAAACTCCAAATCGTAGGAATATCAGTTTTCATCCGGTTTTCACAGCTCTAATGATAGCAATTGACTAGTTTACATAACATTAGTTGGTTGGTAGAGGACATACTGTGCACTAATATTTTAAAAATGTACCTGAATATCTGGTAGGGCGGCAACCCCCTCCCTTTTCGACTTTGAAGGCATAATACCCTAACCCCGGGAAGGTGCGACTTCACTTTTTTTCGCTAAAATGACCAGAAAGGATGAAAGAACGATTACCCATAAGCTTTTTACGAAAGCTTTTGGCATTTTCGCGCAATGGAGCAAGTTCACTGGGGGCACCCCCCCCCCCTTTTGGTAAGCCGAGGGTTAAAGAAGGTTAAAAAATCTTGGAATGATTGTTGTTATAACGTGCACAACCACGATTCAACTACAGAGCAAAGTTAGTGTTACGAGTTATCTTTTCAGTCTCAGCTACATGTTGGATTTTTTAATTATTCTTTCCATCCAGGGCCCGGGGGGGGGGGCGTGGGTGTCCTGTTTCATGATAAGGGGATGTCATGTGCGACCAAAGAAACGCGTAAAAAGGGCATTTTTCAAGATTGGGCCGTTACATACGTAAAAAAGGTAGCAAAACAACACTAAATCATCTTGAAAAAGGGTGGTACTGTTTCATACTTGAACCGTACTTGACTTAATTAGTGTACACTTTGGAAATTTCGATTTTGTCTCGTATCGGCTCATTTTGTGTAATGAGCTATTCAGTATAGTCTACAAGACACAATTTCTACTTGCTTAGGGGGTCAAATATTGCCACAACTTATAAGGGTAGGATATTACACTTACCATACTTACCATAACCAATCAAATGACTTGATCTTGTTCGGTACTTTTTTAAACTCCTTGTTTCGGGGGTGCTGGACTTGAAATGGGGACCTTTTGGTAAAAGCAGACTCACCACCTAAAAATGTGCCCTCCTCCTTATCACTAAAAAGGGGACTTTCTTGTCAAACTTTCTCTCAACACTTGGACATTTTAGCACAAATCAACAAGAGGTGGACCTTTTGTGTGTTTGTGTGTGTGTGGGGGGGGGGGGGGGGTTCGAAACGTGACCTGCTTCTGATCTCGGATATTCCCCATCTCCAATACTGCCAGTGCCTACGTTCATAAACAAAACTCAAAGTTTAGGGGTATGATTTTTAATTAGTTTCCTGTAACAATTAGATCATTACTTGGGGCTATTTGGCCCTGATTAATTGCACACACTCTATACACTAGACCGGGAGAATAATGATTCATGTTCAATGAAAACCGTTTTTCATCAAGAAAGAAGCTAAATTGAGATAACAGTGTTTGTTAAGAACACTTAAGATTGTGAACGTCTTGGTTTTGAACAATATATCACTCTATCAATCTATGGACTAAGTGACAGCATCCCGGGGACAGCAGTAACCATGTTTCCATGTTCTGGCCATTTTTTAATGGAAAAAATCGCAATTTTGTGTGCAACATTTTTACTAACTGTGGAACACAATTCAGTTAGCCTACTTAAACCATGGGCATTAATTCATAGCAGCTATATGGGGGGTGACTCTAACTTGAATCTTGCTTTAGCCTATAACTATATTTCAGGGTCTATGGTTAAAAGGAGACACATCAACAAATGAAGAGAAGCACACGAAATTTTGTCTTGCACTTTTTACAAACGTCCTTACTCACCAACCTGAGGACCCTCCCGGGTATAGGGTGACTACTTGATCTTGCTTTTAGAGGAGACTCTATAGGGTTCTGATGGGATCGAATAATAAAACACCATACATGTGACTGAGACTACGATAATAGTATACATACTTTTGTCTCCGAAGTGCGAGCGAATTGTGGTTATTTCAGGTAATAACGACAATGTTTTGTTCCACGGATTTGTTTCTGTACTACATCAGTCATTTTCTCTCTTCACATTTTTACAAAACACTTTTCTTTACTTTACTACCCAGGGGTATTAAGCCTTGTTTAAGAAATAAACATGGGATGTGTAGTGTTCATTTACATTTAAGCAGGGAGAGTGTTTACAAGATGACTACATTTGGAAGAACTTGAGGCCGATCTCTTTGCTTTGGACAGGACTGTGCCTGCATAAAGGCAATTATATGCATTTATTGTTTCTTCTAATTAGGTTATTTGCATAGTACATACAGCAAAACTAAAGGTCAAATAACAAAAACATACACATACAAGATTCGTTGTGAATTTGCCACATTTTGGTATCACGTTCGATATACTTTGGACTATGTAGACCATTTGACCTTGACCTTGTCTCAGTTCCCTAAGGTCACAGAAAAAATGCAACATCGCGATTTTCTGAATATCAAACCAGGAGTATACGTTTTTAGTGGTTGCCACCAATTAACATGAACTTCAACCAAATTTTACATAGGCCCCTCCACTATCAGAATTACGTACTTACGTCGACCGCCTAACATGGTGTTATTTTATTTGCGCGTTTCTATGAGATTTTGGCCTAAACTTGCTCCAGGACATATGGTCCAGGACATATGGTAAATGGAGCATAATATTCCTGGAGCAGAATAATCTGGTCAAATATCTCCTGGTAGCATAACATATGTGGAGAAATATTTAAGTCAAATATGGCTACAGGAGCATATTTATTTGAACCGTGAATGAACCACGGAGGTTGCTAGACTAGTGAATCCCCTGTTTAAATAGGTTTTGGCCCAATATTATATATAATATATATGAGTATATATATATATATATATATATATATATATAACAATGCAGGAAAAATCAGCAAACTGTGGCATATTTCTAAAGCCGATCTTGTAGATGCATTCCGTGAAGTAGGTAATAAAATAACAAATGACAAAACGGAAAACGGCTTGTCATAGCTTTGGGCTACAGCACGCAGCTTCTTCAGTGCATATGATAACACGAGTTACACAAAAAATGTTGATACACACGACAAAATGTATAGAAAGTTTATGGTGTTGGATGTGAGACCAGGAAAAGGTAAGGGTAACGAAATGGTGAGAAAAGATGAGAAATCGGGAGGCCGCGGTTAATCCCGAATGTTTTTTCATACCATTGGTTGCCTCCCTCGCATGATCATCTTTGTTGATTGTGATGAACCACTCTGTAGACATGTTTGAATCCCTAAAATCTCCACAGGGCCTTCTGGAAATCCTTGTTCCAGCGCACCTTGTGAAGCTCATACCACACCACAGACGTGTGTTCTTTGGTCCAGAGACTATCCTATGTCGATGTACGTGATCAAATAACAAGGATATATTAAATACTAATCCCTGTTATACATAACAGAAGTAGTTTTTCATTTATGTTCTTTTGTTCATAGAAAAGGACAATTTTCCTATTAACAATTCTTAGTGATTTGACCAAATATCCGTCGTAGCATCCGATCTCGTATATATCTTAATTTACAACACCCCCCGAATTTACAACTACAAGCACCAATACTATTTATCACTCAAAATTTTAACGTTTGAATATTATTTTTTAGCAAGCATCGAGTAAAAGAAGGATATATGTTTTAGGTACGATACTGACTATTTTTCTGATCTTAATATCAAAGGAAATGAAACTACTTTTTGTAATTGTTATTCATAAAATTCATCTTATTACCGCAGATTGTCTCTTTTTATCGGTGAACGAGAGATTGTGAGGCACGCACAGATTGTGGCCAAATAGTAATTTTATTGGAATATTGTATTTGCTACCGAAATGTCTTGAAAGAGAGAGAGAAAAAAAAGGGAAAGAATTTATTTTGACTTATATTTTTCAATATAAACATACGCTGTAATTTGGTATTGCTCCTATATGAAATTAGAAATTTCACAATTCTTGTACCAACGAAACATTTGTCAGAGTATCCTTTCATATTGGATATTTTGTTTATGAAAGCTTTACATTTTTAGGGCAAAAATAAGTACTTTTTTTTAGGACACCGATATGCAAAAATCTCTAGTTGAACTTTAAGGTACAGGTGATTTCGAAAGTATTTATACGGTGATCTGTCACAGGTGGAGGTAGAGTGTTGTTCCCACATGCATGCTTCCAATTTTTTGACTGCATGTTTGTCACCTGAAGTATAGTAACAGCGGCAAAAGTAACATGAACAACTCCTAAATCTTGGAATTTTAAGTGCCTTTTGTAAAACATGAAAACCTAGGGGCAAAAATTCTATTGGAATATACTCCTCTTAGCTGTCACATCAAGTATCAAATTCCTTGCTTCCTCATTTTATTACTTCTCAATATTCAACATAGTAATTTACCTAAAAACTCATCTGTACTCTTAAGAGGATAACCGGCTATTGAACTCTCTAAAAAAGTGAAAACGTACCATCATGATGTTACGGCATCCTGTGGAAACCAGGGCAGAAATTCTGCCAATAATAGAATTCATTTTTTGGTTATTGCCACAATTGGTTGAATAATTTGTAATGTCCAAAACAATTACAATGCTGAAACAATCAGTACACCACAAGAATTTCCACTTATAATGGTATACTTATTTTAATTATGTCCACTTTGTCGTGGCGACCGATGTCCATAATAACGCGGCACTGGCAAGTTTTACAAAATATTTTTATTTTCAATTCGGTCGGCAAATGCAGTCTAGGTCATTTGGCGAATCCTAGTTAGTTCAAGACGGTAATGTCCCCTTTCCGATGTACTCCCCCAATATAATCTTTGGTGTTGAACACCCCCCCCCCCCGCGCCTTAGCTGAGCATGAAAACTGTTAAATAAAAAAATGATCTCCGTAACCGTAAATGAAAATGCTCAGAATTCTATTCGATACTTCCGACTTCTAATGCACGAATCACTCCCACTTATGAATTAACTACCGTTCACAAGTCAACACTACACACGAATCTCCCCCATAATAGAAATTGCTAACTTCCCCGAATCGCTCACAGCGAGGACGAACCTCAGTCTTGTTCAGTATTGCAGTTCATACAACTTTGATGGGCCGAACCACTTATGTAAATCCGCATTGTGTGCATCTACAAAGGGTCCCACTTCATGAATAAATCTCGATCCAGTATATTACGTCATTGCTACGTCTTTGATTGTCATTATTGGTCGGCGTGAATATCATCGTTGTCCGTATATGGACATAAAAATTCCTCTAAAAAGGAAAGGGCTGGACGTCAAGGGGAAATATCCATGTAAAAGTATGCGGAAGGGATAAATTCACATGGACATTTGGTTGGAGTTTTTGCAAGGTTGACTTAGTGGACTTTTTGCACATACTTAGCCGAGGCATACCTTGACGTAAAATATTTAACACAGAGTGAATAGGGGTTCATATCCCTCTTACATTTACGATTTTTAAAGGGAAAAAATGTGACCAATCAACATAGAAAACATGACTACACCTTATTCGGGGAAAACAATCAACGCTTATATTACCTCACCACAAGATTGACCACTGCCCGGACTCACCAGTGAAACGGAAGAAGCAAGTCCGATATTTGCATGGACGAGGAACGTACAAGATTTTACAGGATTCGGCACACGTCCCAAACTGATCATAACATTTTGTTTTAAATATTATAAAGCCATTTCACAAATGTAAAAGCCTCCCACGGTCAGCAAATTGTCACCCACGATTTCATGTTATTTCTTAAATTGTACTTCTGTCCCCAAAGACTTAAATTTTTCAAAATGTTTTAAAAAATGTTCATCCACGCCATTGCATATTTCATTTCATATACAAATTAGAAATTCGTTACTCATGGCATCTTACTGTCATTCACCGTATTGAATGTAATTATCACATTTTATAAGACGTGTGCAATTGCAATCTATCTCATTACTACTAAAAAAATGAGATCAATGGTAACAAACATTAGGTAACGGTCACAAACGGGGGGAACGGGAAATGCCACTAGTACTACGAAAAATGGAGTATGTCTGTCGGGGACTATGGCGTTTTTGACGCACATTGACCCCTATGGAAGTGATGTTTGGCTACAGGTAGAAAAACAAACACCCTGAGGTTTATTATCGGGTTGCAGGGTGGCCCCAAAAAAAAATCAAAAGTCAATTCTTGGAGGTCAATTGCCATAAAAAGCAGTATAAATGCCAAAAAGACCGCTAACCTGAGCAAAGAACAAGTATGAGGTCAAAGGTCACACACACACACACAGGACAAAGGTTGCTTTTCAATTTGGTAAGAAACCCAAGTAAACAAGAAAGCTGGGTGACCACATAGTTACATCTATACTTGACTGCAGATCACTTTTGCAACCATAAAACTACTGCCTCACTGTAAATAATTGTAATAAGTAATGTACTTTTCAACCATGTCTAAATGTAATAGTAGAATGAGTTCGTATTTTCAGTCATGATCAATCAACAGTACTACGCATGCAGCAAAAAATTTAAGAACCTC
This sequence comes from Ophioderma brevispina, assembly GCA_023653785.1. Taxonomy (NCBI): domain Eukaryota; kingdom Metazoa; phylum Echinodermata; class Ophiuroidea; order Amphilepidida; family Ophiodermatidae; genus Ophioderma; species Ophioderma brevispina. The sequence continues at coordinate 7,574 of JAMKCH010009312.1, forward strand.
ATTAAAGGTGACTGATCCAATCAGAATCCGACCATTCATGTTTCCTCTAAGCCTCTCTTACATAAAAGCAATTAAATCAGTCCAACCGTTTGGATAGTGAAAGATTTTGAAACGTTTTTATTCATAAACATCAAAATGAAAACATTCTTAAAGAGACATGAGGACTTTCCAGAAAGAAGCGCCCCAATTTTTCGAACCCCTTTTTTACATATTTGGAATGCTTACCAATGTAAAGCTCGCACATGAAGTGAAGTGAATAAAGCAGAATACCGCCGTCTTTATGTAATAAGATGATTGATTTAGTAGTTTCTGTCGTGCACGACAGAGAAACGTCAAAGCATACATGGTATTCTCTAGGGACGATTACGATAGCAGGCAAGTTCAAAACAGGTTTTGCGGTGTTCTTTTGCACCCTTTTTGTCCAATAACCTTAGAAATGTTTCGGTAGGTGGTCTACAAATGATTCCATGACATTTTAGAGAAATTGTAATCCTCCTCCGGACTTTTACAGGGCATTTCGTGATCCACAGCATAGTAGTACATTGATTTACCTAAAAGAACTAAGGATTTGTAGATCATCATGTGAACCGTTGGCTCAAGTATTACAAAGTAAGCAATATCGCTAATACATTCACATACCAATTACATGGATATTTCTCTGGACTCGCCTTTCCATTTTAACGGAATTTTTATTTAATTATGATATCGCCAAAGATAATATCGCCCACGACTTGCTGAATGGGGTGACAGTCATCACGATTAAAGGACCGCTGGTTTTACCAGCAATCACTGTAAAAGTCAAATAAAAAGTATTCTTGACAACATATACTAATTTCATATTTTTCGTCAATATTTCGTTTTTACGTGTTAAGCCAATAGGCGCTGTATAAATTTGGGCTTCTTGGCCCGCACTCCCTGTGCCGGGTTTACGCCTCATATTCAGTTTTTAGTTAGTGTACCCGTCTAGTGTTTAGTGCCATTACCGCTCACGACGGTAAGCAGGTGTGGAAGTGTTATCGCTTTGGATTTCTACTCTTTGAACATCAATATCTTTTTGTAAATGTTACGTCATGTTTGCGCTGGGCCTATCTTATTGCGTGACGTAAAATTGCAACAACATTTCATAAAACTATCATACATGTAATTTTAGAGGATATAACCGGCACGAATATTTCCATGCAACACTTGGGGCTATTTGAAAAGAAGGTCAAAACCCAAGCGAATAGAGCGGACCCTCGCCCAAAAACAACCCTCGCGAAGATTTTAGCAATCACAAAAAAAATCAAAACTAGCCAAGACGTTACGCTGAACAAGCCTTCGTCTGACGGGCAGCATCCAATCGTCTTTTCATTTGCGTTATCCAATAACAATGAAGACCCTGCAGCAGCTGCAGCACTGTACTGGCATCGTGGGTTGTGGATTGTCATGTCGAGTTTGGATTACGATACTCGTAGTCATGGTAATAGGCTATGATTTCAAAAGTTTTCGCTGGTAAAAAATTCAAGCGAATCGGCTGCTGTAGGCTAACTTTGATTTTACAACCAAAATATCATTTTTTTTTCAAATTGTCGTATCTCTTTAAAAGTTGCGTTGCAGTTCAACGATGGTATGGCCTTACGGTGAAAGTTTCAGCGAAGTCTTGAACATAAAATAATATAATTATCCAGTATAAGAAATCAAAGTGATCTTCTTCATTTAAATATATTTCCTTTTTCGAAGTAGTCCTAAAGAAGAAGAAACTTTGTCCAGCAGTTTCAAAACGACAGGGATCTATAGGTCCCTCGACGACACAAATATTCTGCAGTATAAACATAGTATTTCCATAAAGTACGTCGTTCAAAGGGTCATCTTTAATATCGAAAGCTGAAGCCTTTACTTCAAGAAGACAGCCCAAACTAACTAGCCTTCAGCTCTTGTGTGGTTAGGAATAACAAATTTTGGAAAACTTGGTATTTATCGGGGACAGAAAACCTTTGACGCGCGCGTACTTCCTGGTTCTCTGCGTATTTTACTGCGGAAAAAAAAACGCACTTTGCCTATGATGGGCCACCGAAGCGATTGCTTATTGCTGGGTCATCGACCACGCGCCATATGCGCTGAGAGACTCCGCCTTTTTTTGTTCAACTAGGAACGTGCCGCACTCGTCAAAGGGTTCGGTCCCCTGAGTATAATACGTCTGGTCTATACCAATTACTGCAGATCAGACTACTGCGGAAGGCTCTTGAAACTTCCAATGACCTTGTATTAAACAAGTCCTCAGAAACAGTTTTAATATTGGCAACTATGCAATGCTTGAAGAGCTTTGTCACTATACCTCTGTCCTAGTTAAGTCAAAATCTTCAATTCCGTGACTAATTCTTTGGCAAGTAAAGGTTTGACGATTGATTTGACTTTAAAGGACATTTAGAAGGTTATTTAGCACTGTGCCCTCTGGAAAATGTCGGCAAGGCAATTTCCCACAGGGGGGGGGGGAGGAAGTTTCACAGGGGTAAATTTTAGATAAAAATTTTAGATTAATAAAGTGGGCTTAAAAATTTCTAAAATGGCCTTTGAATTCAAATCAATCGTTCCAACATTACTTACCAAAGATTAGTCACGGAATTGAGGAATTTGAATTAACTACCCCCTTCCCTGTCCGCTCCCAAGCACGTCAGTGTTGGACATTTAAATAATATGTAGCGAGATGACCAAGTATCGTGCAAGATTGTACCAAAAGGTCAAAAAACATGTTGGATTTCACAAAAACGCTCATTGCCCCGAGATCGGAAATAATAACATCAGCACAAACTGTAAGGAGGCAATTCAATTAAGGTGCTTGTTCCGATTATGCCTATTTGTTCTCTACTTGATATACGCCTATCAAGTACAGTGGGAACAATCTGCGGTTTTGTGTAGAAGCAATAATGCATATTGCAAGCCCTATGCAATTACTGTGCTAATATTGATGGTAACCATTAAAACGGCCGCGTTTTTTTTTTGGTTATATTTTGCGGAATGAAATGGATTTGAGGGGCTCAAATTTCAGCAAGACAATGAGAAAATATGGTCTTTCTGCCTGATATCAAAATCGGCTACTACTCCGGGTAAATCAGGGGGGGTCCCAAAGATGATTGGACAACACGCACCTTTAAATCGTACTCATGTGACTTATTTTAAATTTTTTATTTCAGCAATGTAAGTGTTAATTTATGTTCTCCTATTATGAGATCAATTTTATAGAAAAAGTCATTCGGGAAAGTGGTTGTTAATTACTTTTGAATTGGGGGCATCATTGCAAAAAATCAGGTTTAGACCGCTACTTTTGGGATCGTTTCAACCGATTTTCATTTTTTCAGTTGTGTGGTCGTGTGATGTACCCCATCAAGATTGAAGAGATTTGTAAAAAATTACACAGGCAAAGTGGTTTCCAGACGGACACCCCATATAAACGGGAGTGCACAAGACTAAATACACTAAGTCAAAATATCTATATATCGATGCCTGGGTGTGTTTTTCGATTGAATCTATAACTTGTAACCATCATATTGTCATGTTTATTCTCCCTCTATTATTATGAATATACAAGATGAGGATGCGATCCTTCCTGTCAGCTTCAGGGTGGAATATGTGCCACGACTGACTCCCTTGGTGAAACCTTACCCTCCGAGCACGTGCTTCTTACCAGGAATATGGGAGGATCAAATGCGGAAGGGCTACCGCTTCTCAAACGACGAGATGCCTCATGAGGTATATGGTATAAAAATGATATCACTTTTACATATAAGACCAAAGTCCAAAAAATAGACTAATTAGTTTATGAGACCATTTCAAAATTTGTGATTAGGGTAGCATGGTCAAAGTGGATTCTTTGATGTGTTATCGTGAAGCTTAGTAAACGTAAAAACAAGTGTTATTCTGAATGTGTTTGCGCAACCATAAGATGATTTGACCAATGGTTTGAGAGCTGTACCAGTTGCAGGAATTGTGGTGGAATGAAAAACAATTGACACAATAAAAATACGCCATCTCTTTTCCAGTTATATTTTAATAATCGGGAAGTATGGGTTTTGTATAAATTTAGGCAAAACCTTAACAAATGTAAAGGCTTGCCAAGGCACTATGACATCACAGTCTTAATCCCCTTCCACCTGGATAGGTGCATGTTTCCTGATCCATACCCACCGCGTATATGATAATTCAAGGCAACACACTGGCATTGTGCTTTTATTTTAAAATAGTGCCAAAAACATGATCAAATTTAACTATGCCCTAAGTGATGGCATTATATGTGCACCCTTCTTGTTTCTCAACATTAATCTAGCATCAAACACGAAAATCAGCAGACTTTACATCAAAAAAGCACTGCCATTGGTGACCGGGGCTTTTACTGTGGCTGTGCTAGATTGGAGCGACCTCCTCGTCCAACATCCATTGAAGCACATTAATTTCAATTTAAAAAATGCTAAATCTGTTCTTATGTTTCGTCGGTGTATTATCTTCTCATGCTTGGGAAGTAGTGTATTGCGTTTTTGAATTATGTGTTAAAGCGCCATTATATTATAAATTGTAAATCATGTATATGCATGTATGCTTGTCTATAGTTGAAGATCCATGCTTTTCCGCGTGTTTGAACAATGCCACATGCTTGTCGGCCGATGATGACCTTCATATGTATCCAACCTACCAGGTGAGTGTCCATCGGTTGGTCAAGGCCGTCATTGTGGTAAGTGGAAGCTATTCTTTACATTCCGCTAATAGTTATGGGTCCAGATAGGCGACCAAATGCCCGGCGCCTAACGTAAAACTTGGGCGGTCACCTAATCCCACATTCCACATGTTCTAAAAAGTTGAGGCTGGTTGAATTTGGGTCCCTGATGAATATTTTCCTCTTTCTCCTATTGCAAAGTTGACATTGTTTTTTGATACATTTTGAGTAATGCCCTTTGCATTTGCCCTAAGTACTTATAACTACATTAACCACAGCTTGGGTGGTCAAGGTATCATGGCATCAATGGTTTTATACATATAAATAATGATTCGTGCTTGGAACAAGCAAAAACAATCCTAATTGCTATTTTCTATCTTGCAGAGCATAGATCCCACGGTGATCATGGCGATAAAAAATGGGTGGATGGTCCTGGATCGCATCACGCTGGGCCCTTCTGGGAATGTGTTGGTCATTATTTCTTTTAAGCTATCTTTTTGTCGACTTTGCCGGCCATGAAAAGGTTGCTGGAGTCGTAAAGCACCAGATGAAAAGGTCCTAATCCACTAAATAAGTGGGATATGAGAATGCCATAACGAAATAAGACCACACAGAAGCTCTATACCCCTTCTTATGTATATGGCACACATTAAAGAAAATTACGTCCGAAAAAGAAATATTTACTATACTCTACATAAGCTATATTTTTTAATTTTATTTTGCTATGTAGTTTTTTTGGCCTGAAGGGGAAAAAGTAGTCCACAATTTTGAAAATGCTGCAGATATAAAAATTTGTTTATACATAATTAATCATTGGAAAGGCAATTGTAAAAATTATAACGTAAAACCATAATTGTCAGCATTAAGAGGATGATGCCGCATGCAATTGGAACCTCTTGAAAATGGTTTTTATCAAGTAATTCGATCCTTACGAATCTCGATTCCAGAGAGACTTTGACATGCTTTCTTTACTTATATTCATTACTAGGACCTAACTGAGAATCGGACAAAAAAATTTTTTTGAGAGGTGAAACTGTTTCTTTTATGGCTTTTGTTGATATGCGGCCTAACGAAAAATCTATTTTTATATACAATTACTTTATATTCTTGATATTTAAATTTTTAATTGTAAATTTTTATTATGCAGGCTTCATCGTGATTTTGATATCGCCCACATTACAGATATTTTAATATAATTTAGGTCTGCGTCGCTTCATGATGCATTCAGTCATTAATGCTTTCCTGCTGAGCAAATTCGGATAACAGTTGGAGAAATTCTCACCCAGTTTTATGAAGCCTTTCAAGGAACCTCTGTGATAGTCCAATAATTGTATGATTTGACCCCACACAAATTGCAACAGAAAACATTTTGGTGTTAATATACTCTGAAATAGTCCAAAAATAATATATTAAAAGTCTACCAAAATCACCTAGTGGAACATTTAAATAATGGGGAAACGTTGGTACAGGGTAAAAAAATTAGAATTGTTCGAATTGATTTTAAAATGATTTACCAAGTTATTGGGCTACTCCTAGGTTTAAAAAGGTATAGTTTGCCCTATCTACGTGTTATACTTTTAGTACATAGGCTCATACACAGTTCAAGGTCATCCTGGGGTAAAATTCATAAAATGGTCCGATTTTGATCGGACTGGTTGTAAACTGTTAAATTTGTCTCACTAGATAAGTAAATGTAAATAGATTCTTTGTTTGAACTTTCTATATAAGAATTACAGAGCTATGACTAGTGACCTCCCATAGACCCGTAGCCCCAGGCACATTTTGCGTTCCAATTATGCAACAAATATTATAGATGGGGCCACAGTATATTTCCGGGTTCTGTAACATTAGACGAACAATTTGACACCATTTTTAATAAGACGGATATATCTGAAAATTTACCCCCATTGTGACCTTGAACCTATTTTGACTCATAACTATTGAACTACACCTGCAGATATGGTCAATTACTTTTATTAAGATCTGGAAAATGACGAACACTGGCCATAATTTCGACGCGGTTGGTACTTTTTTCCATATTTTGACCCCTGTATAAAACTTACCCCCTTAAAAATATATTTTCCCTCCTTTGATTTTAGTAGACTTTTGATATGTTGTTTTTGAAGGTATTCTTAATACAATTCTATTGGAATTGATTCTGTTGCAATTAGTTTTGGGTTAAGGCGCCTCCCTTCTATTTTGACTGTCCCTATGAATGCAATCGGGGACTGTTGACCCGTGTCATGAATGCAGTGTCCGTGTGACTGAGTGTCTCCATTGAGTGTTGTACCATCATTTTGTTTTTCAGCCTGTACCCAAATGCCTCGTCTACAAGGTCACGGTTTATTTCGTACATGTTGACAAGTTGTAGGACACTTTCTCCTTGGGTGGGGGGGGCAATGAGTTTCTTTAACCGCGTCATTGAAGTCCAAGCAATACCGACTTAGATCATATTCATTTGCGTTTTTATGCAACAAGGAATATCATCCGTTGCGATGGGGGGGAGGCGCGCGGACAAGGTATTCATTGTTGACGCTCATAACAGATGCTTAAGATAGCAGACATGCAAGTCGACAGGTGCATTTTACCCATTCAAGCATGATAATCGTTGGGCAGTGCTTGAACATAAGAAGGAGGACCTACAACGTGTAAACTACAAATTACCTAACCCGGTTACCCATTCATCTCGGCAAGCATTTACACTCTTTGACGCAATCGATCCTTTGACAGCGGTGTTTATTGAAGGAAACACTGTCCACAAAACCTCATAGAAGAAAGGTCACCGGATGTTGTGACTCTTCGGGCTGTAGGGGTCTTTGGAGCATGTGTATTACACTTAGTTTGCATGGTTTGGTTGATAGATAATTTCCATCACCATAATAGAGAATTTTATTTCAGAATATACCGAAAATCCCATCAAAATCCGTCGTTCCTTCGTAGAGCTACGGCTGTAAAAAGTAAGTTTACTACTTCTCTTACATTTTTGGGTGATTTTGTGACCCGCAATCGTTAAAAATCTTGTGAAAATTATTTGAAAATGTTCCGATTACTTGTGACTTCTGAGAAATAGTGTTATGAAAGTTCAGTGTACTTTGTAACAAAATGTATAGTCTGAATTTGTGCCTAAGCGTGCCCCTTAGTGTACTTTTAGCTCAAAACCCCAACGAATTGTAATATATAGTTTAAATTCGGGGTATGTTAAATTTGGTATTAAATGAAAGAGAAAAAACAGCTCTTTCACTTGAGTGGTCTCTCGGTAATATTGGAAAATACTTGGTATCATTGTTCCGATTAGTGATGGCGTGGCAGCTCTCCTGCTCGTAGGGTGATTATCACATTACCTTGAGGCGGTAATTTGGATTTAATAACAAAAGTCGGCAATAACTAGTTTATTGGAGGTCTTTTTCTTCCCTTATGTCCATGGTCAATGTCACTTGGTTATACGTAGGCCTCCATGCAAGATTTTATCATGATATAACAGAAGGGTCTTTTGCCTGGGATGAACTGGGATGACCAATTCCCGACGCTGGCCAGCTACATAACATAGCCCGTGTAGGGACATAAGCTTAGATGACCTTTACAAAGTAAAAAGGACATTGGCTGCTCTAGATGTTAGCTGTGGCCACTTTGTGTTCACGGTATGGTCTAAGATATGGAATGATTTTATAATTTTTTTTGGCTAAAATGATAGTAAAAACATAAAATATAGTATGCGAGTGTCCTGCTCTAATAAAACCACGAACATGTCACAATTTTTGGGAAATTTATATTTTAGTTTGATTATAATTCGCACTGTTTGAGCTTGGAAATGATACCACATTTAATCTTTTCATATTTGGTTCTTACGTTATCGGAAATTCCTACAATTTAAACATGTTTTACTTCGAGGAACAGACGTGGATTACAATTAAAGATGCAATTTTGATTTTGTGTGATATCTTGTGCCTGTAATTAATGCTATATATTAGCGGCTACTTAGTTAAGTTTCTTTATAAATAGTCGAATGACCGGTTACCGGTTCCCCAGAATGTATGCGCAGTCAAATACAAGATGGCGATAAATCAATCAAGCCGGAGCAACGTTATGATCAAAAATTTCACCTTCTGCCGTCAATTTCGACATTGGACCCTCGGTTATATTTTGTTCCGTTGATATTCCTCTACATTTCCTCTACATGATAAGCTAGCATTTGCAATGCATTATGGGAAACCGGAAATCGGTCAAATTAGCGGTGATTGGGATGCTACCCATCTTGAAAGTATCACAGTGAGCTTGAAAGTTAAAACGTTTCATAAAATCATTTTTTTTCAACAAGAGAGCATATAAAATGGGATAAAGCTTTCGTTAATTAACGGTGAATAAGATCATTTTAGTTTCTCTGTACAGATGTTTAAAGGTGCAACGAGAGATTTCACAAATCAGGTGTCCCTAAAAAATCGAAAGTACTGATTTTTGCCCTGATGTAATGCTTCCCATTAAAAATATCCCCATGTGAAAGGTTTAAGCTATGAAATATTTCTTTGGTACAAAAATTGTGAAAGTTCTAATTTCGTATAGGAGCAAATACGAAATTCAGCCTTTGTTTTACATTGAAATATAAGCAATCAGAATCACCTGTTTTCTCTCTTTTAAGACATTTATGTAGCCAACACACAAGGTAAGAAATCTATTGAGTGTCTAATCTATATGAAATTATTATTATGACACAATATTTAGGTGCCTCAAAATCCCTCGTTGCACCTTTAAGCCGATACCTCATTTCATTTTAGAGCCAGCGTAACAGCACAACAGACCTTATGCACTCTTCAGATTGCAAATTGATGTAATAGTCAACTCCGTAATAACTTTTTACGTCTCTCATATGAAAGGAATCAACTCAAGTGCTAGAAACGCATTGCTGTACGGTTTCTCTTGCTAATTACAGTTCTTTTAATTAAGAGCTTACATACTCACTTGTGAAAAAAAACAAGATGATACAATTTGGTTGTCTAAAATCATCCTGGGATAAAATGCAAGCAAACAAGACCACACTCTGGCTCGTCGCAATGATTTCATTTCTTAACTCGAACTTTGTTCGAAATTTTGTTCATGATGAATTATAAATATTTTAATGACGTGGACAATTCGAAGAATTCGATGATGTAGAGCACGTTAGCATATGACCGTTGCCAAGTCAACTGGCTCTTGCCCGGGGGGGGGGGGGGGGCAGTTGTATTCAAAGGGGGATAGGATGCGTGAACATGGACTTTCCGAAATGCCCCCTAAACGAGTATTTCCATCGACTAAAAAACATACCCTAAACAGTATTTTTGTCTGTTTTGCTACCATAAACAAGTCTTTTTGTCATTTTTGCTACCTTAAACAAGTAAGCAATGCATTGCGTTGATAATTACCCTTATTGTATCTGGCTTTGCCCCAGGGTGCCTTTTCTTCCAATTACAATATGTTTGATCTTCACGTATAGCACAACTTTCGGTTGAAAAAACATCCCTTTTTTCCATATTTTGCTGTTTTGACACCCTAATCAATGTACGCGCGTACATCGCCAGTTGGAAAAACGACACCCTTTTTTTCCCGCGTTTTCTTGTCACGCATCATATCCACCTTGATACAAGGTGGCCCCGGGGCGCTTGCTAGCTCTTGCTCACGTTCGAGCCACGAATCACATTGATCACAACACAAATCCTATGGCAAAGCATAATTCGGAACAGGTGAATGAGCCAAGGCTTGAACCAGTAACCAATGAATACTAACGTGCACTACATCAGGGAATTACGATAACATACAATTATAGAAATCGACTTGATTACTTGATATTATAAAGAGTTTAATGAATTTGGAGCGTTTATAGTGTTATAAATTGCTGAATGTTCTCTTTATATATAGATAATGTTTACATCCATTGTTGTTTAATAACATACAATAACTGGTTGCGTAACAAAATAAATTATTAAAAGTCTTGCTAAAAACTGTTGTTTTTAATTTTCATTTCATTTTCAACGAAAAAAAAATAGACGCATTTGTGCATGTTCCGAATACAGAAGCGAGTAAACTGTGCAGGCTCCGACTTGCGTAGTCCACGCGCTGAGCAAATTGTTTTTGGGTAGGCGGGAATTGTTAGGCTTTTTATTCGCAATTGGAAAGTAGAAGATTAAATGATTCATGGTTTGTTGTCATCGCAGCCCAATAAAGGCTAAGTGATTTATATACAAATTGAATATTTGTTTGTTAAACCAGAAATTTGAGCGTATTAACATGATCTGTTCATTTTGGTCATTTCAGGTAAAATTGGCGGTTTCATTGATATTTTATGTCTTTGCTTGAACTCATTACAGTGCGTTATGCAAATCATCTTTCAGTAATCTTTGAATAAATCAATGTTTATAAAAATAAAGAAAATTTAAGAAATTGTGTGTTAGAAAACGCTATACGGGAACGTACATGCACTTGTTAAATTGGAATTGTGAGCCGGATGAACCAAAAATTAGCCGCTGTCACAGTCTTTATTACAGTGTACAGTGAATACCAGATTTAGATGAATTAGAAGATACCTAAATTCTCATTCCATCAGAAATGCTCCCAATATACATCTGTTTTTGAATTTTGATTGAGAATGAGATGCTATTTACTTTGCCCTTGATTTTAATATTCCCCAAAATAATAATGGTCTACAATTTACACACAAGTCTCACAGTGATCAATTATATTCTTTGATTGACTGTTTGAATCTCAAGGTTTCATCTTATTTTATCACATGCTAATTCATTTACAGGTTCACATCAAATTACATAAAAGCTCACAAATACCAAATACACTAAATTATCCACTAAATCAAATTAAAAACATGGAAGCTGTCAAACCATAATGTTCGGCACTATGGATACACTTGATCGATGCACGATACACACGGTACATACGTCACACGGTACATTATGATGGAAATCTTTACCCACAGGACATCTTAAAGTGTGGTTTGGTTTCAGCTCGGGGGGGGGGGGGGGGGGGGTCGAGAACTGAAGTAGTTTAAAATAACCCAGGACCAATAATAAATAATCAAATTATCACACTGCCTGGACTTTGGGTCACTTCTGACCCCAGATTCACTTCAGTGGTTCCATTGTTTTAGGCCAGTCAACTTGAAACCATTTCTCAAAACTAGCGAGACATAGCAATTCTGACCGCAGACTGCCCTAGATTTTCTAGCCAGAGTGTCTCGCCACGAGGCGTTTATCACCCGATATCAGCTCATGTGCCCACACTTGTTTGCCGACGGGAGGTCAGTAATTGCCAATCTTTATCCCTAAAGTCCCTGGTGTGTGGAGCCTATGAATTGCATAGCACGGGTCCAGGTTAAGTGTTAATTAAGACACTCAACAATAACCTTGACATTGAACTTCTGGAGCTTTTTGTGCCAAGGTATCCCTAATCAATGTGTCAAAAGTCCAACTTCACACTTCAAATACATAAATTTGATAGGATTTATTACATATTTCTGAAATTGTGGAGTGGAGTCATATTGACTCAATGTCTACACACACATCCCAGATCTATCTAGCAAGTGACCATCAAGTCCCCCACAATGTATGCATGTGTCAACTATTGGTTAGTGAGGTAATTACGAATATCAATGTTGTATACACTCACATTTACAAAAGAGGAAAGCCCTTGATAAAGTTCTTTTGTATACCTGGTGATTATATGCAATAAGCATTCTCTCAATGCAAATTGCTCAAGTATAAAAGAAATAGTCAATACTGCAAAAAGAATAACATATGTATATATAAAACATTTAAATATAACTCGCAATCCTATCTGACACAAAGTGATTTATATACAAAATAAATATTTGTTTGTTCTGTATGACGGGATTTGGTGTGATTTATAAGCTTCTTTTGATGGAAAAAAATAAGTCGCAATCAATCCTAATCAAATCCAATCAATCTTAATCATGCGCGACACTTTTTTCTTGGAATAAATCAATGTTTATGAAAATAAAGAAAATTTTAACAATTGTGTGTTAGAATGTCGCACAACACTAAAAAACTCCACGTTTTTTGCAATGGTGGGTAGTTCCGGTAAAAACATAAGATCGACTGGAAGAAAATTGGTGTGGCATTGTACGAAGATATCGTTGATTGTATAAATGTTAATACGAAAATGAATATTATAGACAATGATCAATACTCGGAATATGGAAAATAAAGAAATTTGAAACTGGCAAGAAATTAGGCGTTTCGGAAGTACCCCGTCCTCGGATGCCGCAATGAGTTTTACGTGTCGAGTTGAAAGTGGCGGCGCTGTTCACGTGCCCATATCTTAAAATCTATTTTGTATCGGTATCAATTAAATGACCAAGATTTGTGAAAATGTTCATCTTTATTTTATTGTATATAGAAATCTTTTCAAAACATCAAATACTATTCCACGCGGGGTCGAAAAACGAACTTATATTAAGACATTTTGACGTATATTTCAGTGAATATTTCTTTGTTCCGTGTGATGGTTTTTGGTGTGATTTAGAAGCTTTTTTGAACAAAACAATTCTCAGTCAATCCTATCCACTTATTTGAGCGTATTGACGTGATTTCTTCATTTTGGTCATTTTAGGTTCAAATTGCCGGCAGCAATTTGCAGCACAAGAATGGAAAGTTCCTTGAACTCATTACAGTTTGTTATGCAAATATGGTCATTTTCACAGTGTTGTACCCTTAAGTCAAAATTTCAAAGTACCTTTTATTTGTTTTTTTTACTAAAAAGTACTTACAAACGATCAAATTTTTAATTAATTACTTTTTTTGGAGCTTAATCTTTGGGAAAGTACGTACAATTTTGGAAATATATGGCATATTGGCCAAATTTAAGCAAAAACACAATTTCTTATGAAAATCCATTTTTCCAAAATTACAACATAATTTTCAGCAAAACAAATACTACTTAATTAAAAAAGTATACGTAGTTCAAAATTCTCCTTTTGGACTAGCCCTTGGTTGATTCATAACTAATTCAAATACGTTTCCAGGAGCCAATCCACATCATACTCCCTGGACACAAAATATCTTCAATGGTGGTTACTTCCTAACACAAGTTGCAGAAAAATCTGTAATTCTTAAGAAAGTTGAATTTTACACATACAGTCGTTTCGGATGTGACATTTAACATGCTTTACATGTTCGGAGGTGACAAAGATGTTAACAATTTTTAATATAATAATTGGGAAACAACTCTAATTCTGCATGACAACATATTCTATTTACATGATTTATAAGGAGATACAATAAGCTTCTTAAGGTGTCACAACAACAAAAAATTAAGCAAAATAATTTTAGTGTATATCACATATTGTCTATGTTGCAGGCAAATTAACATGTTTTAAAAAGTTACAATCTACATGAGACTCCTTGGACAAAATTTCTTTAAAGAGGGTTACTTCTTACCCTTTTTAAGAAAGATTTACGTGCATCAAATTCTTATACAGTTGCAAATATACATTCGTTTTGGAGGTGATAAAGATGTTAAATTGTTTTCATGACCTGTGTTGATAACACATTTTCTGATTCTAAGTCTGCATTTGAAACTGCTTATTCATTCTAGTCTACAAGAAGAAGAGTTCCTTAGATTGACAAAAACAATGAAGGACACTGTTACAGACTTCCAAAAAAAACATACAATCAACGATTAATTTTTTAGCCAAACTTTAAGTTCATCTCACGGAACTTTAATGATTTTTTAGGAATTCGTTATCAGCTTCATGAGATTTTATGTGGGTGTAAATTTAGGTGTAGCGTCAGGGTATGTTGCAATATCTAAAAACATTAAAAAACCAGTTTGGCTATCCTGATATCAACACAGTTGCCATTGAAAATCAACTTAAAGGACATCTTTATTGAAAATAAAATAAAAAGTAGGTATAAAGTGCTGCTTCTTGGGATGTAACATATATAATTTATAACATAAATGTAGCAATTGCCATAAATACACGTAGCATTGGAAAAATTCAATTTTTCCAAACAGGTCTTGTTGTCTCCCTACTCCAGCCGTTTCGCAGGGGGGGGGGAAGGTAGAAACCATAAAAAAAAAACACCCTTGTCGAAAGGAAAACTGAGACCTTTGAACACCAAACCATCGTTTACTGTATTTTGTTCTGGTCAACACGCTGTTTCATTATTTTCCTCCTGGCATCTTGGAGGCAGCGAGGAATAGGGGAAGGTGTAAATTGTCCCTCCACATTAGAGCGTCGTCCGCAAATCCCCCCAACAGATACTTGTGGCTGTGCCAGCAATCAAAATCCCAAAATTTCCTTGAATTCAGGATTATTGTCCCCCTGAGTGTGAGTCCCCCATTCACCCAAACATAATTATGGTGCTTTCGCTGCTTGAAAAAATAAATATTGATTAGTTCAATGCATGATAAAACATTCGCCTCTGATTTCTATACTAACCTTTGTGTGAAACGTTAAATCTCCACAAGTAAAGGGTGTACACGGAGCTTTACCTTTGTTTCTGAACCTTCAAGTGAAACTTCCCCAAGTGGTATTTTATCCCAAGGGGTGATGAAACGCTTTCAAAACCAGTCGTCCGTGCTGTTCGCTGCATTTTGATTGCAAACGGAATATAATCATTTTGGGTGCTTGTTACCCACATAGTCAAAAGTTTCGATACAAACAATCCGCCAAATATCAGTTGTTGGATGTTGGGTGCTATTGGTTGGTTAATGTTGTCCTACCCATGGCCCACAACGAATGAAAAGACATCATCAGTGGTCTTGATTTAAATAACCGCCTCAATGAATCCATCATTTCACCTATTTCACCTAAGCGCTCATTGCATTATGAGAAAAGAAGTATCTGAGCACAATTATCCAGGTACCCTATTATTACCAAACACACCCCGGCCACCTCTAACACACCATTTACTTTGTATCACTACCGATGAGTGTATAGCAAAGCGGCACCCACATTATGTGGAAGAAGCGGGGAAGCCATTGCTTTCTATTCTAGTTTGGTACTCTATTTTTCTTTGGTGGTCGGCAAAACATGCGAGACGGTGATTTTCTAAAGATTACGTAACGTTTTGCCTCTCTATCTATATGAACCTCTTGTGTTCATTGACATTATCTCCGTTTAGGGTCCATCAAATGGGATGGAATAAAGGCGAGATGTTAGCTCATGAGTTGTCTAACAAAGTCAAAATATCTCGCAGAAATGCACCGCTTATATTTTTTTCATATTTTTTGTTTGGACTGTATAGTTTTGGGAAGTCTCTAGGCCAACAGTTATTGTATAATTAAAAATAATAAGGAAATCACTTGTTTGCTCACTTCCTTGAGCATTGTTTTACAAACATAACATTGACAATCAAACTTTGTGTGGATAGTATTTACAATGGCCATGATTTGTGAAAAAAATATAATTTCGTAGTGACATTCTGTGTTAATACAAAGGAGAAAGGCTCATTCTCACTCTGTTATACTTTCAATTTGCCCTATTTTGCAATGTCTTTTTCCCATTTTCAATGCTCATTTTTCATTAATGTTTTCAATTACTGATTTTCAGTTTGTTGAATCGTTTATTTGAATCATAACCATACTTACCTGCTACATGTACTCCATTATAGCATTTTTGGTCACAAATTTCATAGCAAGTTTTGTTTCTTAAAGATGTTATGTGTTGCTCAGGTTACACCAAAAAAAATACAGCAGTAAATTTTGCGTCCAACACCCTGGCAAGTGGCAGTCCTGGAACATGACCTCATAATGACAGACTTTTGACCACTTGGTCCATGACCTTTGACATCATCCCATATGAAGGAACAGCCTAGTTGCACCTCTCCAAATCTTGTTTAACTGAAACTACTTCAACTTTCGAAGAATACCTGAAAAACGAAAACCTAACTAACGAAACTGGAACATACGCACATATACAACGTGACCTCAGTGTAATTGAACATTGATCTATGAACCCTTTGACATCGTCCACAATGAAGAAACCCCTACAACACCTAAATCCAGTCTGGTTTAAAATAGACTTTCAACTTTTTCGAACAAAACATGAAAAACGGAAAACCTAACCAAAACCTACCCAAACTGGAGCATAACATACACCATACGCGCACGTGCGCGCCCTCGCAAAATCCCCCTATGCTTTCAAGCCATGGGGATAACAACAAAAACCTATTGCAGGGGTCTTCCATGCCAAAAAAGGGAGTTCACTATACAACCTTTTGAATTTGCTTTTTTTCATCTGCCCAGACATCTAGTTTTGTGATTTTAGTGTAGTTTGGGATGTTTTGTTTTGTTCATATAACTGCACGAGCCTTCAACAACTGGGTTGCTAGACAAAGAAATTCCTAACATATTTGATGTTATTCTTTTCAATTTTATTTTTCAGGGGGTGTGTAAAAATTCTTCCCCCTTGGGCTGGAAATACTTTTTCGAGGGAAATAACATGCTGAGGTTGATTTACAATTATCAATTCCCACCGGTGAATAACATAAACAAAGACCCACAAAATGAACGAGAGAACTGATGGGCATGGAGTCCACCTCAACGGCCAGCGTTTGTCTGCCAATGTGATGTCATGTTTACAGTTTGTCTCATAAAGATTGTCAATACAACTCGGATACAACTTCAATAACTTTTTAGTATCTAATAGGTTTGTACCCCTTAATCAACACTATGCCCATTTTGTGATGCAATACCATAGGAGGCGATAATCTTCTGAAATTCTAACATTCCAGCGCATACTTGCTTTATTTGTTGGTAATTTAGACCGCCTCCATTGATCACGTGAATTAGTTACATGTAACCAGCTTCAATGTTGGATTAACCTTTAATTTCCATATCGAGGCTATCACTGCATGAATTACTTCTGCTGAAGGGTCTTAAAGTGTTCTTCATGATTGTGCGACAAGATTATTGGCAAGATATGGCCTGTTGGTGGTGAAGCAAAAAATACAATACCTCTAAAACATTTGAAAATAAACTATTTTTAGTGTGAAAGTATACTTCAATCAGATGCCAAACAAATATTCAAGTCTCTTAAGCTGCATGGTGTGACCTGGTGAAGCTCTTGCTAATTTTAGTGACTTTTTTTTATCCAACCAGCTTGTGGGGTTCTTACTTTTAGATTGAGATTTCTGCCTGTGTGATGAGCACATGCACACACACATCAACTTTATAAGGCATACCTCAAGCAAACGCCCCTGCAGCAATGCAAAATATAACGATAAAAAAAATACACACACTATCCTCAAAGCAAATAAAACATACTACAACATACAACACCGAACAACTAACAATCTAAATACGACTTGTCCAAACATGGAAATATCCTACATAATATCGAAACCTTGTTTCATCCATCTGCTATTCAATCCAAACACGCGTGCGCTGTCATAGGCGTTTTTATTTTTGAAAATAATACTTACTTTAAACTAAACAATAGTTATCTCTATCACACACCTCAAATTTCTCAATATATATGCCTTTAATTAATGCCAAAAGATTGCAACATAGTGCTGAAGTTTCGTTGGACAAGGCGTCCAAACCGCCACTTTTTTTATCGTGTGACATCTCAAAAGTACCGTAAAATCGTCTATTCTTATTAATTGACCAAGCCATATGCCCTATTGACTTTTAACTGAAACTTAATTACTGGGGTAAATATACTTTGAAGCCCCCCCCCCCCCCACACCACCCACCACCCCTCATCCATGTTGGAGTACAACCAACATATTTGCCCATTAAAATTAAATATATATCCTATATCTTATCAAGTTATGTGCCATTAATGTTGGGTATAGTTAGTGTGTGAAATCACAGCCGCTAGTGCTATCCTACTTAGATGATATAAAACATTTGTTTGCCTTTTTTTGATTAAAACTAAAGTAATCGCTATTAAATTTTAAAGATCATATAAATCATCCTTGTAAAACGCGTGTTCACTGTTCCATGAGCTTATGAGGCATAGTAAATGGAAATAATAAATAAATAATAAATATTCAATTTAACTAGAAACCATATGCGTATTGACGTTACTGAATTATTTTTGACTGGGGTAAATATACATTGACCCCCCCCCCCCCCCGCATCACACACTCTTGGGGAACACCAAATATTTTTTGTGCTGTTGATATGAATTAATGAAATTATTTTAATGAGAAATTTATACATTTGGAGCTTCCCAACCCCCCACCCCACCAATGTTGGAGAACACAAAGTACATTTTGTCCCGGTAGGTTAATGACATTTAACTGAGTTTTATTCCCCTCTGGGGAAATATGCATTGAGCCTCCTATTCACCCCAGCACCGATATATTGATAGTCATATGCAGAGCCATAAGTGAAAGGTTAAACCTTTGCAACGCGTGTTAACTACATGCTTACATCACCTTCTTAGTATGATTAGTGCTTCAACATTGTTGGGGAGGGGTAGGTTGTAACTGTTGGGGTGATGTTTTACCAATAATGCAAGAGCCATATAGAAGGGGGAAAGTATTGAGCAATGCGTGCTAGATAGACCGTCATCCCAGAAGTTTTTTGGTAGACGAACTAGATACCAATATCTGAACACGGAAAATTCAGATAAAAATATAACTTTTGCAAATATGAAAGTCTGCCGGGGACCCGATATTGCGTGTAGCCCCAGGAAGGGGTAAAAGTTACTATGGGTGAGGGGGTCAAATGTTGAACTCGCTCTAAATCTAATATAATATAGCTCAAATATTCCTTAGTTTACCAATGAGTAAAAAAGTCATTGGGTCACACGGTGTGGTTGCTTCCTTTCCAAGATATTTTTTTAAATATGCTAAGGTCATTTGTTTATTCAAGAACGGTCACCCGTTGCAATTCCCAGATTTGTTTGTAAAACAATTATGTTTTTATTAATTAAAATTATACTGAAATACAAATAGAAATGCTTTTGCCCTTTGTGGCATCTCCTGTGTTGTTATAATGGAATGGGTCCAATATTCCCTGTAGGACTCTATGGCGGGGGACATTATACCCTCGCCTATGAAAGGAACCAACCCTATGCAAATAAAGCATATTTTGAATCAGTATCATTAAAATGTTTTTGTTAATATTTTTTAACAAGCAATCTTTGTCATTACAATTGTTGCCTTTCTTGAATAAACAAATGCCTTTAGCCTATTTTTCCCAAATTATCTTGGAAAGGAAGCACCACACGCATATGACCCAAATTACTTTTTTCCTCCTGTAACCGAAGGAATATTTTGAGTCTATTTCATTAGATTTAAGCAGTTCAAATATTTGGCCCCCATAGAAACTTTTAACCCCTCTCCCGGGTCTACACTCAACAACGGGTCCCCCTCCGGCAGACTAACAATATTTTCAAAAGTTTATATTTTTCTCTTCAATTTTCCCGTATTCAGCTATTGGTATCTCGTTCGTCTAACCAAACCTTCTGGGCTGACGTCTATAACTCAATCATGCTTTACACATCAGTTTCTAAGTATGATTTAGTGCTTCAAAATTGTACGGGGAAACTACAAAAACAAAACCATAAAACAAAACCACATTCTTCTGCAGGCGATATGAGTTCCAAAAATTAAAACAAGTATCCCAAAATGTTGTTTTCATACATTAAACTTATTTCATGTGGCACAAGGTCGCTTACAATGATTATCATGAAATGAGGAATGCCACGATATAACGCAAACCCGGAGTGCCATGGTTTGGGTGTATCATAATTATAATAGGACTGTTTTGATATAGAGTGTATCGGTGCGCAGCACATAGCGCATAGCTCTGTAGCATGGCGCGTAATGTTCAAGGGTCTTATGTTTGATAGAGATTACTTTTGCAGGGGATTTTCTGGAGTGGTTTTTTGAGTGATGCACAGGTGTATGGGTAACAGAAGCATGATTGATGTGAACTTCATATTTTTTTTTCTTATTTATCATGAATTACTAAGATCGTTTGAACAAAGGTTTAAGAGAGATTTTTTAATGTCACTTGGACAGAGACTGCCATAGTAATGCATGTAGCAGTTTACAATTACCATTTGGAAAATCCCCAATGCCAAATCGAGCACATCGTGTCCCCTCCCCTCCCTGGAACCGAAACCAACATGTATAGTCTCACATCTTGATCGATTACGCTGAGACAACAGAGATACAGAATGCCTTGCCGCTTTGCCGTTTTGTAGTTATAAACGGTAACGAGATGAAAATAGTTTTGTGTCACTTGTCAGGTCCCAGGTCACGTGTGCAAGGTATCAGATTATCAGTTGCTCTTCCGTGGGCGACCGATATATCAATCCGACTATGTTAAATCAAGGTGTGTACATGACCCTCTGCCAAAGTGCTATTATTTTTTTTCCAAAGACACCGTGTATTATGTCTAACAGTAAAAAGTTACCTTTTCCCCTACTGATTCAAAAACCGCTAGATGACGATAATCGGTTTGTTTTTTCCAATGTAGGGATCCGTACTCTTTTTACCTGAATGGGTCCCCCGAAGCAAAATAATAAACCAATCAATCCGTGCCGTCATCAAATCTTTATTTTTTCCAAAAATTGGCTGTTATTCCCATAATAAATTCCTTTTTAAGATTCAACATTTGGATAGTTTTTAATAAATTATATTCATTGTCCCCGCATGATGTGAAAAAGATGGGTCATAAGTCCCCTACAATGAAAACATAGTCCAGCCGGCCAAATACCCTTACCGTGGACTGAATGAGCAAACGGGATCCCCGTGTTTTAGTTATAGCAGGCTTACAGCCACGTGCGCGCTTCTGCTGGGTGGTTATGTATGGTGGTATATTGTATCAACACCTCGCTCAAATCGTCCGCTCCAGGGAGCGCTCCCGTTTTGAACCATACGCCGGAAAGTCCAGGGGCGCTTGTTTGTCATGCGACATTCTACTCTTTTACGGACTAAGGTCAATACGATAGGCAGTTTATTCCGTTTCTAATACAAGAATCTCGTGTTAAAACCCGAGCTCACAAACTTGATACACAATGGAACTGTAAATGGAAGCGGTCACGGAGCGCTCCATGACCGCCCATGACCACTCCATGACCACTCCATATTTTATTGGAGCGCCCCTGGAGCGTAACGATGATCGAGGTTTGCTACAGATATACCACAATAGTTATGCGTCCATCTACGGATTTAATGTGGGCGCCATTATTGATCTTGATGAAAGGCAAACTTATAATTGTCTAGGGTTTTGTTATAATTTTCAACATTCCGATAGTTCTACTTTGAAGATGAAATTATATTTATATTACTGGAAAGCCTATAAATTTGCCGTTAAGAAATGCTGGGGCAGAGTATTGTCCGGTTTATCATTAGGCCAGAAATGAAGTTATTAACCTAGGAAAACCGGCCAATCACCAATCGGGTCCTTTCGTATTGAAAGGAAGTGTTTTTCTGACCATGTTGTGAAGCTTATTTTCCGACTAATTACATTATATATTAATCTTTTTTTTTATATTTAGTTGGAGTAATATTTAGGTATCCTGAAAATGGGGGGCCAACATAGTTCCAAATTGATTGGATTTCATCATTATCAACATAAGAAGAAAATCATGAAAAAATGCCTGTAACACAGTTTCCATACGAGTGACGGGGCCACACTGTAATGAGTGATTTACAAGAGGGCGTTGTAACTCCATCCCAGCTAACACGAAACGTTACGGAAACGTTTCTGAAACGTTTCCAGTAGGGTTCTACTTTTGGTTCCGTCTTTGAAAACGTTATAAACACGTTTTTAAAAAAAAAAGAGAAAAATAAAAAACGTGACTGCACATTCCGTAGTACAAATTGGTTACTCAATTTTTCGTTTGTGGAACGGATTTACTACC